>JAOVYX010020016.1:0-17608 GCA_035668315.1 Drosera spatulata
TAATAGTAATAGTACTTGCATCTCATCATCAAACTTTAAATCCATACCTATCAATTGATTGACAATACCCTGAAAATCATTCAGGTGTTTTGCTACACTGCCACCGTCTCTAAACTGCAACTTCACTAGCTTCCGCATCATAGAAGCTTTATTCATGGCAGTCTTTCTTTGATACATCGTCTCGAGCTTTTCCCATAGGACAAAAACATCGACGTCATTGACCACATGTTGGAAGACACTTTGGTCGATACATTGTCTGATCACACCAACAGCTTTGCGTTGCAGTAACGCCCAAGCTTTCTCCTCTTTATCAGCGGGTTTCATCTTGGTTACGATCGACTTGTACAAATCCTTACAATAAAGGATATCCTCCCTTCTGGGCTTCCACATCGAATAGTTCGTTGAGGTCAATCGGATCATGCCACCAACGCTGGCCCTGTCTTCCATTTTGATTTGCGCAATAATTGGATCCGCCTCCATTTAAATTAACCAGAGCTCTGATATCAGTCTGTTGGGAAAAAGTCGGTGTATGGTGCAGCGAAAATTGCCCAGCACTTTTTCCTTATTGCACTATAAAAATGGGATAAATAAATAGCCCAAAAATAAATAGAGTCGACACTAAAATTTAACGTGAAAAACCCCTTTAAAAATAAAAGGGTAAAAACCACGGGACCGTTGCGGTACCAAAATATCCATTAAAGAGGGATTACAAATATCGTCCCTAGATTGTGTTAGGGGATTACAATCACCAGGATAACTCTCACTAATTTTTCTTCTCTAAGGGAATAAAATTATACCCATAGAGGATATCCCGCAATACCCTAGACTAGGTATTTTTCTAACTCTTCTGGTGCTGTTTTTTTGTGTTTGATGTGTTGTATTAATTTTTTGCCCCTTGATGCCTATTTATAGGAAACAGAAGATGCTGTTTTTTTTTTCTTCGCTTCGTTGATTTCCTTGCTGTCGCCTCCGCTGAATTCTCTTCTGTTTGTTTTGAGTGCCTTCCCGAATGTGCCTGATTTTTTCCAAGTGCGCCTAATTTTTCCTTTGCTTCATTTGGTGAAAAAAAAGGATGTGGGCCCCACGGAGGGAAAAGCAAACGCACTATCAAGAATTGTATCAGCATTGAAACTAGAAGTCCTAGGATATTCCTTACCCAGCATATTCTGATAGAAATCAACAAAGGCTTGAGCAATATTAATAGGATCTCTTATGACAGATCCATCTGCATTCATTAGGCTTGGTATTCTATTCCTTCTTCTTTCACTCTTTAAAGAAGCATGGAAATATTTTGAGTTTCGATCAGTACCTGAATACCACTTTGCTTTGGTAATTTGTTTAAAAAAAGTTGTCTTGGTTGCTAAAAGGAGAGAAAATTGACTTCTAAGTTACTTTTCCAGCATCAAGTCATTCACAGAAAAGTTGACCCCGGCCTTTCAGCATCTCTTTCAAGCCATCTCTTGCAACCTGGACTTTCAAGGAAATGTCTAAGAGCTGTTCAGTATTCAGTTTCCTAAAAAAGGCTTAAGCATCTTCTTCTTTGTTTTTTTTTTTTTTTTTTTTTGACCACTCTAAACATGGCACATCCTTGCACAGGACACTGCCAAACCTTCTCCCCCATAGGAATAAACCCTAGGGGTTTGGCCCACACGTTAAGAAAATTAAAGGACCCTTTACCAGTCCTGACATGACCCAGAGGAGACATCAAGATAGGATAGTGGTCTGACACGCTTGGAGGTTTAAAACAAACCCCAGAGTTATCATATTTTTCAAACCAAGACCAATTACCCATGGTTCGATATAACTTAACTCTCATCCAAGTTTTCTCACCCTGATTATTGCTCCAGGTATGGTACATGCTAGTAGCTAGAAGATCCTACAACCCCAATTCTGAGATACACCCTCTCATATCCTGACAAGGTTTAACAAAAATCCTAGGAAAACCAATTTTGTCCTCCCTAGTCATATACGTATTGAAATCTCCAAGTACCAACCAAGGATCAGAGCAGACACGATCAAAACTCAGAAGATTATCCCATAAAAGATACCTTTTGTTACAAACAGGGCTGTTTAATAATAACACAAACAATAACAAGTGTGTAAAATAAATGAGATTTAACAATAACAACACAAACAATAACAAAAGGAGCAATACGAATACCAAGAACTCGTAACAAGTAACTGAGCACCCTCATTTTAATGTGTTTAATGTGTTTAGTGTGTTTAGTGTGTTTATACACACCAAAAGCTCCCTGCTAGAAGGAGATCACCAATATGCTTCTGCTAACACTCCTCTGCCTTTGTCACACTTCTATAGTGTCTTATATAGGCAAGCAAAAAGTGAAAGAAGTACACGGATCAAAACCGCGGGAGGAAACACGCTGAAGGTCCACGCGGGAAAGGACCATCTTGGACAACTTGAGGCACATGTTAAAACAAATCTCCACCTTGACTCAAGTTGTCATATTGTATCTCGTCAGGATCCTCACTGTCGTCGAACAACCTCCACCTAGGCTTTAAGGAAAGCTTAGCCGTCCTCAACTCCAAAGAATTTTAGACAATGACAAAACTTCAAAACTAGAACAGGTTTCGTCAACATATCTACTGGATTATCTGTAATCGTAATCTTAACCACCTTGACATTTTTAACATCCCGTATAAAATAATAACGGATGTCAATGTGCTTAATCTTCTCGTGATGCATCTGGTCATGGGTCAAGTGAATAGCTGAAGAGCTATCACAAGGAACCACTATGCTATCTTGCTTCAGACCTAAGTCAGAAGTCAAATTCCTCAGCCAAATTACTTCCTTCACAACTAACGCAACAGCCATGAACTCTGCCTCTGTAGTGCTCAAGGTCACTATATCCTGTTGCCTTCCAAGAAACTGGCCCACCACAGAAAATAAATACGTACCCTATAAGTGACCTGTGACGATCTAGATCTCCAGCATAATTTGAATCTGAGAACCCTTCAACATTGTTGCTGCCTTCACCTCGTCTTACATCCTAGATGAGGCTCAATCCCGATGAACCCTTAAGATATCTAAGAATCCATTTCACGGCTTGTCAATGACCTCTACCAGGTTTGCCCATATAACGATTGACTACTGACACTGCCTGTGACAAATCAAGTCGATTGCATACCATAGCGTACATCAGGGAACCAACTGCACTCGCATAGGCACTGAGGCCATACTCCTCACCTCATCCTCATTCTTCGGTGAGAGCTCTAGAGATAGTTTGAAGTGCGCGGCTAAGAGAGTAGAAACTGGTTTGGCATCTTTCATGCCAAATCGATCTAGAACCTTCTCAATGTACTTTTTCTGCCTCAAGGTCAAGACTCCACGTTTCCTATCCCGATCAATCTCCATACCTAAAATCTTCTTTGCTGGGTCAAGATTCTTCATATCGAACTCACTACTGAGTTGCGTCTTCAACCTGTTAATAGTCCTCTTGCCTCTACCAGTGATCAACATATCATCTACTTAGAGTAAAACATATACCTGACTCCCATCAGGTTGTTGCTGATGATACACACTGATCGTATGGGCTTCGTGTGTATCCAATGCTTGCCATAAAGGTGTCAAACCTGTAATACCATTGTCGGGTCGACTGCTTCAATCCGTACAATGATTTCTTCAAAAGACATACTCGGTCTTCCATTCCTGACAATGATCTCTGGCTGGCGCATATGGATCTCCTCTTCTAGTTCACCATGTAAGAACGCCGTCTTCACATCCATTTGCACAAGTTCAAGATCGAACTTAGTAACCAAAGTTAGAAGAACTCGAATAGAAGTATGTCTGACTACAGGAGAAAAAACTTCAATATAGTCAATACCTTCCCTCTGGGTGAAACCCTTAGCCACTAATCTGGCCTTGAATCTCACATCGTCACTATCGCCTGCTTCCTTCTTTTTGAACACCCATTTGCACCCTATGGTGTGTTTCCTCTTCGGCAAGTGAACTAGAGTCCACGTGTTGTTCTTGTGAAGAGACTCTAATTCCTCTTCCATAGCTACAGTCCACTGGGCACATTCTGAACTAGCAACGGCCCCCCTGAATGACAAAGGCTCATTCTCAACTGCCTTGCTAATAATGTGTGCATATGTCAGCAAATTTGAATAGCCATATCGAACTGGGGGTCTAATCTCTCATCGTTCCCTGTCACGATTAAGTAGGTACTACGGTAGAGTGGGTCCTACCTGTACTGGATCTGGTACTAGTGGTTCCACTCCTTGATCTTCTGTTTTTTGAACTGGCTGTAAAACATCAGTGGGAATTATGGAATCTGAGGATTCCTCATCCTGATGCTCCACCTCAAATGTCGATCTCTCGACTGCTCATGTCTGCTCCACCTGTTACTGAATGCTCCCTTGTTGCCCAAGTTTCTTGGCTAACATCGACTCCTCGTCAAAGTGACATCTCTACTGATGACGATTCTAAGTGATGATGGATCGGTAGAGTACAATCTGTATCCCTTCATACCTGCTTGATACCCAAGAAAGATGGCCTTCTTGGCCCTAGGCTGTAACTTTCCTTCGCTGACATGATAATATGCAGGACAACCGCAAACATGAAAGTTGGAATAATCAACGGGCTTACCAAACCAAGCCTCATAAGGTGTCTTCATGGATAACGCTGAGGAGGGTGACCTGTTTACCAGATAACAAGCCGTCATAACCGCTTCAACCCAAAATCGCTCCTTCAGCCCAGCCCCAATTAACATGCACCCAGCTCGCTCCATGAGCGTTCGGTTCATGCGCTCTGCTACCCCATTCTGCTGAGGTATATAAGTGACAGTGCGATGCTTCACAATGCCTTTGTCCTTACAGAACTCCAGAAATTACTTGTTCACAAATTCCATCCCGTTATCGGTTCGAAACCTCTTGATCCGCCTACCGGTTTGCGTCTCAATCTACTTCAACCATTCTTTGAAAGTCTCAAATATCTTTGATTTCTCTTTCAAGAAATATATCCAGGCATAATGGGAGTAATCATCGATGAAGGTCAAAAAATACATTTTACCTCCCATCGAAGCATGCGGAGATGGCCTCCACAAATCTGAGTGAATATAGTCGAGTGTCCTCTTCGTTCTGTGCACAGCACCTCCAAACGACACTCTTTTCTGCTTGTCGAGAACACAGCCCTTGCAGAACCCGAGCTTCTATGTCTTCAATCCTTCAAGCAAGCCTGCTGAACTCAGAACATCCATCCCCCGATTGGCTATATGCCCAAGCCGCATATGCCACAGCTTCATTTCAGAACTAGCATCACCATCACGGACGGACAATGAATTTGCAACAGTTGCAACTCCATCTCTTGTCACACCGACCAAATTGTATAATCCAGCACGAAATCGAGCCTTTATAGTTACCAAGCAGTTCTTCTTAACCTTTATGTCCCCATCCTGAGAATGATAGGAATATCCTTCACGATCAAGGGAACCCAAAGAGATAAGATTCCACCTCATAGCTGGAACATGTCGAACATCTTTCAATGCTTGTACAACACCATCCCACATCCGTATACAAACATCTCCCACACCAAGAATCTTAGAGACAGCATTGTTGTCCATAAGAACTATGCCGCCATTGGACTAAGCAAATGTGGTAAACCATTCCCGATACGGAGAAATGTGAAAGGTGCAATCGGAATCCATCACCCACTCTGAAGTGGATGCTACCAAGGACTCCATGGCTGATGTAAGAACGGTCGAGACTATCTGGGTCTCGATAATACCAGCAACTGGGACTTCCTCCTTTTTCTTGTTCTTCAGTTTAGAACATTCGTTCCTCCAATGTCCCTTCTGATGACAATAGTGACAAGAGTCGGATTTCTTCGAGCTTTTACTCTTGGATCGGCCTCTGACGTTATCCTGCTGTCTTCGATCCTGTCTTCCTTTGATGAATAGCGCATCATCATAGCTTGAGGGCCTGGATTATTCCGAGAGCTAATGTCTTAGCTGGCTACTGGTCAAATTCGTCTTAACGTCTTCCAGCGACAAAGAATCCATACTATGGATCATAGTAGTCACAAAGGCCTCATAGCTGCTACGGGGAAAACACAACAGAATAACCGCCGCTTCTTCATCGTCCATGGTGACTCCAACATTTTCAGACCAACAAGGATAGTCTGAAACTCCGTCAAGTGTTTTTCCAATGAGGTGGTCGATTCCTTCATTTTGATGGAATGAAGACGCTGCCTCTTGTATAAACGAGATGTAACAGATTTGCTCATGTATAAGTTGGATAGTTTATCCCAAAGAGCCTTGGCAGACTTTTAGCTGTAAAGCCGTACGTGCCTTCTTATCTATCTTATCCATCTTCATCTTTCATTTCTGCCGGTAATTTATTAACCCCTTCGAGAACCTCTTCGATTCTTTCTTGGGTTAATAACGCAACGACTTTCACTCTCTAAAGTCCAAAATTGTTTGTGCCATCGAATTTTTCCACATCAAATTTTATAGGCGCCATCACACTCAAAATTTTCCCCGAAAAACACTTTTCACTCTGGAAACATTGTTCCTACCGGAGTATTGCTCACGTTGGACACTGTTTTTGACACATTGCGTAAACACTGCCTATGTCCGTACACTGTTCACTGCACTGTTCGAGTACTGTTGAGCATTGTTCATTCGAGGGGAAAAAAATTATTTTTGTGAAAAAAACACAAAAAACTGACCCGCAAAAAATATAACTTAAATCCCAAATTTAATAACGTTTGTTCCTATGCCTATGTAAGCGAACCCGATGTAGAAAACAAGGATTGAAACGTTCCAAACTCTGATATCAGTTTGTTACAAACGGGACTGTTTAATTATAGTACAAATAATAACAAGTGCGTAAAATAAATGAGACAAAGATTTTTACGTGGAAACCCTTGCGGGAGAAAACCACGGGCGGTCGTCGATGACAAAGAATCCACTAATCAAACGAGGATATACGAAAGGAGCAATACGAGTACCAAGAACTCGTAACAAGTAAGTGAACACCCTCATTTTAATGTGTTTAGTGTGTTTAGTGTATTTAGTGTGTTCGTACACACCAAAAGCTCCCTGCGAGAAGAAGAGCACTAATATGCTTCTGCTAACACTCCTCTGCCTTTGTCACACTTCAATAGTGTGTTATATAGGCAAGCAAAAAGTGAAAGAAGTACACGGATCAAAACCATAGGAGGAAACAGGCTGAAGGTCTACGCGGGAAAGGACCATCTTGGACAACTTAAGGCACATGTTAAAACACCTTTGAGCCCTAGTATTCCATCCATAGACAATACTGAGAGTTGATAAAAAAAAAAAAAAAAAAAAGAAGAATCAAGAGAAGACACTTTGCAATGTATCACTTTATCAAAAGAACTAATATGCTAGACCTCAACTGAATCCTTATTCCACAAACACCAAAATCTCCCATTAACTGTATAATAATAATTATTTTCTCATCCCCACTGTTTAAAGCATGAGGAAGCTATTTGAGAGATTTTAGATGCTTTAACTCGAGTCTCAATGCAAGCAAGGAAGAAGAGTTTATTCTTGGCGACCAGCTGCCTTATTTCATTATGCTTCTCAGGCCTATTAAGGGCACTAACATTCCATGCTCCATTCATGTCAAGTAACAAAGCCAACATCAGAGGCATTACCCTCAACTTGAAAATCCACTTTATCTATAAGAGAATGAAATCTTGACCCAGAAACCAACATATCTTCAGAAATAATCACAACAGAGGAGGCATTCTTAACTTCATTCTTCTGGACTGGAGCAATTTCTTATATAGTATTCTCAACTTCTTTTATAGCATCAACTGTATCTTCTTTTTGGGAGGCTCAAGTAGCTTATGCTCAATTGGAGGGGTAGAAATAAGGGCCTTTTTAACCCATATCTTCCTCATAGGAATTGAGACATGACAATCCTCTTTCTTATGACCCTATTTAGGATATTTTCCACATCTTTTGGGCAGCCATTCATAGTGGACTTTCTGAACAAAAGATTCACCACTTGGACCCTTGAACTTGATCTCCTCAACAAGATTATGCTTCACATCAACATCAACCAAAATATTGGCATATGAAATACTTCCTAGGGAAGCCGTGAACTGATCCGTCCTTATGGGATAACCAATTAACCTTGCTTGCTAGTTTGTCAAGGATTTTAGGACTCTAGAATTTCAGATCTAACCCAGGTAAATCAATCCATACCGGAATCCTTGTCAGTCCCTATATCTCAAAAGAGAATTGAGGAATCCATTCATGAAGGATCAATGAATGGGAATTAATAAGTCAGCTATTCTCCATCACCTTAACACGATCAGCATCAGAAGCAAACCTATAGATGAAAAATCCATTATCATGTAAGAGCGTCTTAGGTTTAATAATCCCCTTCCATATCTGAGTTAAAAAATAATCCATTACCGAGAAAGGGATTTTTTGATCAAGACATATCCAATGAAAACGTTACTCCATTTCTATCTACCTTCAGTCACCTCTTCTATACTAATCTCAATGTCCTCATCACGACCACACTGATAAGACAATCGAACATACTTGCTAGCATCTTTGTTTGAAGAGACATCTATCCCTCCTTGGACCTCATCCTCTCATTTGCCCTTCCCCTAATCAACCACTTCTACCCAACTAAGCTTTCTACCACTTTTCAAAACACTAGTCGAACCTAGATGAAAAACCCCAGAATCAACATTCTCAGACACTAATTTAGAGGCCTTCCTTCCATTCTAATCAACATCTGGAGAATTTGATTTCATCTTCATAGACCTATCCCCTTTAGAAACGTTAGCGTGAAGCTCTACCAAAGAAACAGTAACCCCTTTTCTTTTTAGGTTTCGCCTCCTCAACTTGAGGAGCATCCTTAGAGGCCACCCTCTTTTACCGACAATCGGAGCAGCTAGGTTTCCGATGGATTCCTCGTTGGAATTGAGGGTTCCCCCACACTGACGTCTTTCTTCTTCTTCTTCGTCATTAACATTTATCATTTCATTTGATGGGATAACGAAACTGATATAAATACATATATAAAATAAGAATATATATATATATATATATATATATGTTGTAATTTATCTGAGACGGAAGGAGCACTTATTTTCTGAACCCATCCTCCTTTTGGCCTTGGTGGATGAAGTAAGGATCGGGAGCAAACATCAAAATACTCCCTCTGTCTCATAGAAAAATACTTACTCCTGCTGTTACATATTATTTGTAATATTTTCTTATTTGAGTCGTCCCAAAATATATGAAACATATCTAATTTGACAATCTTTTAATATAAACAAAATCAAATCGCTATATTATACTTCACTAATTCATCTATCATGTGGTACAATAAATTTCACAATCACCCAAAAAATATTAGTATTATATTAAAACAAATAAAAATTCAACACACATATAAAACTCAATGCAAAATAAAAGTGTTTCATTTAATTCGGACGAAAAAAGTGCACTATTTTCGAAAAATCAGTATTGAACACGCATTTTAATATGCTTCGTTATCATATCAAATAATATTTGATCATTCTGTAATCATCGGCATTTCACAATAAATTTACGCAAAACAATATTTGATCATCACTTGTGCCAATTAAATTTTGCGTCAAACCATTAGTGTTTTTGTGTGATGAAGAGGGTAATAATTTTTTTATTATAAAATGATGTGTGTAAACACACATCATTTTCTTAGTCAATATTGCTTGTTTGTGTGAATTTTTATTGTTAACTTGAGTCGTTTTATTTCCTTTTACTATTTAGAGCGTTGATACTGTCGTATTTCTTGTTTTCGTTGCAGAGCTGAAGAAATCGACGCTTTTTGGTGTAATGAATATTTTGGAGTTTTCAAGAAGATTTTGGAGTGTTTGGAAATGATTTTCATATTTTACTATCTATTAGAAAAAAAAGGAAACAAACTGGAGGAACAACCGAAGTAAATCGTAAAAGTTATGCGAGTTTGAAAATCGACTGATTTTATGACCTTTTGCATGGCCCGTGCCTGCTATGTATGCCCGTGCGACATGATTTCCAAAAGTTCCTGAGCATGGACCATGTTGGATGTGTTTCCTTGGCACGGGCCGTGCCTAACCACACATCTGCAATGCTTATCTTCACTATTTTGGGGGAAATTAGTTACTTTTCATTTTCCTATAAATACCACGATGAAATATCATTTTCCAGGGAGTTCATTAGGTTTTTCAAAGGGAAGAGCCTCCAATCCAATCCCAGGAGACGAATTCCATGGACAACATTGAGAGGTATAACAAGGAAGATTGAGATCTACACTACACTACCTTCCACCATCGAAGGGATAAGCATCAGCCGTCATCTAGACAAATCTCTGTTGGTCTAGGATTTAGTATCTCTTTTCTTTATTCGTTGCGATTTGTATGAATTTTTGCGATTATTTCATGAATTGTTCATTTCTCATTATGACGGTTGTAGCGTAAATCTTTGAGTGTTGCTAGGTTTTTCGTCCAAAGTATCGATAGGTTTGCATCTCTAGCAGGGCACACATGGGGGTAAATAAACACGGGATATGAGGAAAATGATAAGATTAAACTCTTATAATACAACGATTTAAAGCTACTAGCTACTTGGTAGTGGTAAGGTGGAGAGGTGCGCATTGTAGATCATTATTTCATTTCTTTGTGTAACCATAACCCTTGAAACCTTCTTTACCTAACGCTGTTATTCCCTTATTTTTTCTTCCTTTCATCTCGCATTTTACGTATACAGTGTTTTGATTGGGCATGCTTGAATTCATTATTGGAGATATTCTATATTTCTCATGTCATTACACTCCACAAAAGAATCTTTTTTGAACCTTGTCACATATATGAGTCAAGGTCACGATAGTTGGGATGTCTTGTATGAGATGGTTAGCTTCTTATGTTGTAAGATGACACACAATGCGCTAGGATTGTATTGGCTTTGTTATTCATGTTCATTAAAAAAAAGAAAAAAGAAAAAGAAAAGATGATTGCCAAAGCAATCCAGCAAGCAAAACTCTTTAAAAGTGCCATGTCCCTTATCTCGGTAATCAAATTTACCTTCTATGTCTATAGATAAAAGTGGAGACATGATATTCAATAAGATGAGCTTGTTCAAAAAAAAAAAAAAAAAAAAAAAAAAAAGGATGAAAAAAGAGAGAGATTGTTTTTGTTATTTTGAGAAAACACCAATCCTAATAAAGGGATGACTTGAAGATGCTGTTTGGTTTTGTACGTTTGGTGTTCTTTTTGTAAAGACACAATGTCTTAAGGGATAGATATACTGATCGTTTATCTTGACTCGTATCATATTTCTACCCTTACATCCTAACTCCACAAGTCAAATAGCCGACCCCCTTTCACCTTGTTTGTCCATTCTCTTTGGTTCTGGCCTAATATTGAAATGAGATGCGATGTACACTTGGTTCGTGTAAGAAGATGGTTAGTGTGTGAATGCTTACAGCTGGTTGTAATATTTGGGTTAAACCCTTATTCTTGCATGATTAGAGTGTTGATATGATCCTCACGATCATTGAGGGATGGTGAGAGGTGCCTTGCATAGGTGATCGCTTAGAGATATGAGAATGACTTCATGTGGTGTGGCAAGAGGAGATGATGAACTGGTCTGTAGAAATTATGTGTTATGGCACTTAATTATTTAGTTGGTTTGAGTTTCTCATTTCTCATTTTTCATTGTTCTTATTCTTTCTTATGTGTTTTCTTTTGCTTCAGGACAAGCAAAGTTTAGTTTGGGGGAGTTTGATATGTGTGTAAATACGCATCATTTTCTTAGTCAAAATTGCTTGTTTGTGTGAAGTTTTATTGTTAACTTGTGTCATTTTACTTCTTTTTACTATTTAGAGCGTCGATATTATCGTATTTCTTATTTTCGTTACAGAACTGATGAAATCAAAGGCTTTTTGTGTAATGAATATTTTGGAGTTTTCAAGAAGATTTTTGAGTGCTTGCAGATGATTTTTATATTCTACTATCTATTAGAAAGGAAAAGAAACAAATCAGAGAAAAAATGGAGTTAAATTGCAAAAGTTATGCGAGTTTGAAAATCGATTGATTTTGTAACCTTTGGCACGGCCCGCGCCGGCTATGCACGGCCTGTGCGACATGATTTCCAAAAGTTCATGAGCACGGGTCGTACTGGGTGTACGTTTGCTTAACTTCGTTTTTTTGGGGAAAATTAGTTATTTTTTATTTCCCTTTGAATACCCATGATGAAATATCATTTTTCAAGGAGTTCATCAGGTTTTCTAAAGGGAAGAGCCTCCGATCCAACCCCAGACGACGAATTCCACAGACAACATCGAGAGTTACGTCAAGAAAGATTGAGATCTATGCTACGTTACATTCCACCATTGAAGGGATTATCATCGTTCGTCATCTAGACCAATCTCTGTTGGTTTAGGGTTTACTATCTTTTTTCTTTATTCGTTATGATTTGTAATGACTTTTTGTGATCGTTTCATGAATTGTCCATTCCTCATTATGACGGTTGTAGCGTAAATCTTTGAGTATTGTTTAGTAATTTAATCTTATCCATGGATTTTATGGGATGTGATTCCTAAATTCAATAATTTCACGTTAAAAACTTATGGTATCATGTTTATGTGTTGATTTATCCCTAATTTCTTATCTATGCATTACGATTGGTCACCTTAACATAGGAGAAGTATGTATGTAATCAAGCCATTCTCTTTTGGTTGATATTTTTAGCAAGTTCATAACTTAATAGCATTCTCTTATGGTTGACCTATGATCACATGAAAATGAGCATGATATGACATTAATCTGTGTTAGGACAATATTATGAGGTGTTAGAGGAATATTCATAATGCGACATGTTTAGTCTATGTTACATTAACGTTTGGATATAGAGTAAGTGTATTGGTTTGGTTATGACATTCTTATGGTGACCAATAGCTTTTATCAGCAATTCTCCTTTTGTCGAGCTTAATTTCAAACACCTACCATAATAGAACATGAGATAAAGATATTAGTCTATGATTGAAATGTATGACAAATGAAGATCACGCAGATCATACACTGTGTCGAAGTATATTAAACTCTCAAGAATAATCTAAAATTGAATCATCTTAATTTAATACATTGCTCTGTTTAATTATTTATTTCTTTTCAACACCCCCCACCCCCAATTTTTTTTATTTTATTGAGATTTATTGACTAGGAATATTTCATTATCTTAATAATCACTACATAATTTCAACCTTATTATCTAACTCCTCGTGGGATCGACATCCCTTATCATTATATTATGCATTTTTAAGGTAAATTATTTCGCGCGCGCATAACGACACGCGACATAAAAAAAATAACAATTTTATCATTCTCTTAGATTGAAATATAATGAAATTAGGAGGAGAAAAAGTGACTTGGAGAAATTGGAGTGAAGGTTTAAAATGTGATTTTGGTTGTCATTTTTATTTTGTTGTCAAATTTGAGGAAAACAGGACCTTTTCCGGCTATGTTACTTAGATTATCAAAATTTAAAATAATAATAATCCAAATACAAGAGGACCAAAATTGTTCGTACTGTGGGATAGTTCCACTAGGGTATTGAAAAATCAAATACCCATAAGAGGACCAAAATGTTGTGGGTATCCGACCTTGAATAAGTTCAGATGTCCACTTAGGTTAGGAATATATTTTTTCTACCTAATCTTATGTAGAGTTGCAAGTAAATGTATCTGTGTCTCCTTGTGGGCGTTACCGTTGTTCTTTAACCAATGGTTTATCCTTCCAAGTAATGAACAAGCTATGAATACTAACGACGAAAATTGTGTGCATGACGCTGTGATGCTTGGAGCAAATTTCTATGAAACTGATGCTGAAAGAGCATCGTTGTTATCCTTCTTTGGCATGTCTCTGTGTTTACCTTCCACCTTCTCTCTTTATTTTGCATGTCTGGTTAAGGTTGACGACAACGATTACGTGTTGATGTGTCGTATGTGGTTTCATGGTTACAGTACGTTAGCGAGGACGACAACGGTTTTCAATTAGGACGTGGATTTGCAATATGTGAGCGAGGACGACGATGATTTCTGTGTCATTTATTCCCTATAGGGGAACCTGTGGATGATTCTCACTAGATTAAATCTTTTTTATCATAAATATGACGTGTTATTAACTTGATAACAAAACAAACAAAAATTTCGATATCAAGAAGTACAAACCTTACTTTATATATATTTATAAAATAGTTCCTATGCCAAACGTATGAATTTCACTTACTCTAATGTAAAGTAGTTCCACTGTAAAATTATCTTAATTCGTGTACTAACACATTAAAATGATAAATGAGATAAATGATGAGTTGTTGTTTTTTTATACATGTACAAATAGATGAAGTACAAAAGAAAATGAAGTGCCATGGTAAATCAGATATATGAATAAATAATAGGAAAAATCAAGAATCATTGTAAATTAATTAGGTTAAATTCAGAGAGAATTATCAATTACTGGCTTTTTATTTCATCAATTACCAATAGGTCATAGTACAAAATTTTTATTATCAATTAGTTCAAAAATTTAAATTATGATCTTATTTGTCCTTCATCTAAAATAAGAAAATAAATTATCATAATTTATTACAAATTGCAATGATCTTCTAAACCCTAATTCTAACCGTAGCCAACAACCGTCACCGACATCTGTCATCGTCGTCACTTTTTATCCTCAGAACAAACAGTGCGTATGTGTCCTCGTAACCTCATCGTCGTTCTCGGAGCAAATAGTGCCTAAAATATAATGCGTACTGTTTTAAACACTGCATAATAACCAATACTTTAATCTTCACTTAGCTATGAAAAAGCTATGCAAAAAAACCAAAGACTTTAATCCCTATCGAGAAAAACAGTGCGCATCTATTCTTTAACATCGAGACAATCTTTACTGATACTATTTCAAATGCGTATTGTTTAATACTGGCACATGCTTTCCCTCTGTTTCTCATCATTAATCCAATTTCATATCCACCTAAAAGTCCCAAGATAACTTGCTATGAGATTGAAAAAGGGGGGAGGGGGGGGAGGGGAAGGTTTGAATAATCTCTCTTTTTCAAGGTTTACTGTCAAACTAACAGAGGTTAATTGGACAGTAAGGATATTCTAAGCTTTACCTAGGACTAAAGTTGTTCTATTTTTGCTATATAGCAGTTGTTGAACTCATTCTTTTTTTAAAGCGTCACTTTCATGCCATCCTGACACCATATTCATCGACTCGTGATCTTTGGTGTTGATGCAGAGAAGTACGCTAACACAGCATTAAAGACAAGCCATGACCTCTGATTTCATCTGAACCCTTCTGTAGAACCCAGCCTTGCTGCAGTAACCTCATAGAAGCAATCTAGGATCAACCATTCCTTACTGCATAAGTCCAAATGTCCAACCTTTATTGTCTCTTTACTCATGAACTCAATGTTGACAGTCTTGTTGCATTCATCTGAACCAGCCTTACTGTGTTTCACTCTGAACCAGCCTTGCTGCATTCCTGAATCAATCTTACTGCACACCTATTGCAGACTCACTTTCCTAGTAGACCAGTCTCAGTCTTGGTACATACTGGGATATTCTAAGATCAGAATTTGACTATCATTCAATTTCTATGCATCATGGGTTTGACTCAATACCACCTTCTTCGTCCAGCAACAAAAAAAGATAAAACCCAATAAACAATTAAACATCATTACACGAAAATTTCAGATCTCATAAATCGAATCAAACACAAAACGCCCAACTCAAAAAGAAAATCATCGTCAAATATAATTGATATGAAATTACCTTGGAATGAAAATATCTAAGCAAGGTCTTGATGATGATTGGTGGTGCAAATGCGATGATGATTTTGAAGAAGGTGAAGTCGAGGCGGTGGTGTTTGGGGTGATGGAGAAAGGCACGACAACGGAGAGGACGATAGTGATGATAGGCGATGGCGACGGTTGTAGGGCCACGATGGTGGTAGGACAACAATAGTGGTGGTAGGGTGACGGCGACGACAGTGGTTGGGAATGGGTTAGGGTAGAACCGTAGATGCCAATAGAATTGATTTGATTAGTTTGGTTTATTTATTTAATTATACAGGTAGGTTAAAGGGTAAAGTGGGAAAATATATAATTTAATTTTTATAAACAAACCAATTGGTAAATAAATAAATTGACTATGACTAGTGGTAATTAAGTGTAATACCCGAGAATTTTGGAAGTTTTGAGATGAACATATAACGTTACGATTTTAAAATAAATCGTGCTAAAAGGTTATATATTTAAATCTAAGAAAATATTTGATTAATTAAATCAAATATGATGATGTATTATTTTGGGATGATTAGTTGAACACGCCAATAAACATTACGAATGAATAACGTTACAATGTTATAACGTTATAAACGTTGTGCGTAAGGACTATCGATTTAAATCCATAAACAATGAATTATGACTCGAGAGGTCATAATTTTGTATACTGGATAAATTTATCGACGCAAATAGATTTTTCATGGATTAATATTACGAAATTTGGGTGAATAATGGACTAAACGACACGTATCGTGGGACGGAACGCGGGATACTAACCCACCTCACCCACCTCTCTTTTTCTTCCACTCTTCCTCACTTTTCCCTCCACTCTCCCGTACCTCTCCTACCTCCACTCTCACTCACCACTTTCTCCATCACCATTCACCTTCTCTGGCCACCATCGCCGCTGCCAACGCCCCCATCATCTTCGCCATCAATCTCATGATCATCATCATCATCAACAACATCGAGTATCATCATCTTCATCGTTTAATCATCATCGTCTTCGTTGCCTCGACACCACCTCCTCACTGCCATCATTCGCATCGTCACTGTCGTCGTCGTCTTCAAGCAGAATTCACAGCGGGGAGGCGGGAAAACAGCAGCGGGGAGCCAAGGGACTATAACCACTTCAAGGAAATCAAACACTTTCGAGGTAACCTCACTCGTCCGACGCACCTCTTTTATTCGTTCACATACGTTCTTTGCTTCCGTGCATGCTTTTGGGACATGTTTTGATGTGTTTGATGTGTGTGGAATGGATTGGATGTGGAATTGAACGATCTAGTGTCGAGCAGGGAGGTTTCCTGCAGGATTCTGGCCGGAGCTCTGTCGTGCCCGCGACGGGAGAAAAATAGGAATTTTGCAGCATAGTGGCACCGCGCCCGCGACGGGGGAGCGTTGCGCCCGCGACAGGGGTCGTGCTCGCGACAGCCTTCTGGCCAGGAAAAATACATTTTTGTGCCTCGAATCTTAAACTTAAATGCGTATTTGAGATATATACCATCTACGCATGGAAATATATCGTCAAACGTGCATAAACGATCACGTTTGACATGTGCTGGGGTATTTGGGGTTGAAATAAACTAGAATATATCCTTATAAAATATATACCCTCATGGGAAATAAATGAAAGCAACTGTTAAATGATTAATAAAAAGGGAACGGGGGATGTGGAACATAGTTGCACTATCCATGTGAACTAATGAAAAGCAAACTGATGTGTATGAAATCACACATCATTTCGTTATTCTAAACGTTTGTTTTTATTCCCTTTGTATTGTCTAAATTGC
>JAOVYX010020017.1:0-17607 GCA_035668315.1 Drosera spatulata
TGTATTTGGTAATAATGTTGGATATGTCTAAGTGGATTTTATTTATTTCTGTACCTAAACCGGTTAAGTAATTTTTGACTAGCTGGGTTGTTGGGACTCAGCGGCAGTGACGTCATTTGTATTATTATGTATTAATATGTTATGGAAAATAGGGACATTGCATATTGGTATCAGAGCAAGGTTTAGGTTAAGAAGTAAATGAAATCACTTAAGTTTGAGCAAGTAATTTTCATGTATTTGGGAGAGTAAATAGAATATTTAAACATTGCTTATGCTTATGTTTGCCTTATGTTTTATTCCATGCTTTTGGGAATGTAACTAAGATAAGTTTGTGTTATGTCTAAGACGATGAAGACTAGAAGTCAAGGATACGAGCAGGTGAATGTTTATGAGGAAGTCTGTAAGAATAGGATATAGGAGCACATAAGGGTGCATTTGCTCAAATTAAAGAGAAACATTTGGGAGTTGAAAAGGATTGATGATGATATCCAGTATATCAAGTGATGGCAATCTTCTGCTCCTTATCGGAGTATATTGACGTGGTATTTTTGGAATATTGGTATCCAAATCTGTTGGTATATGACTCACTGTCACAATCTATGAAGCCTAATGAAGAAGTTTATTATCGGAACGGCAAATGCATAGTAAGCTTTAAAGTGGTGACTGATAGAGTTATTAATGAAGCGTTTGGACCCAAGGAGAACTCTGACAGTGAATCCGAGGAGGATGAATTCTAATGAAGGATGTATTTATATGAATGTTTGTAATATATGATACGATCTTAAGTGTGTACTCTATTTGAGGTAGTGGTGTGTCCTTCCTACTTATAACACATCTATGCAATAAAATGTTATTATTTATGTGAGTACTTAATTGTATAAGTCTTGATTTTGGTATGGCTATCTATGTACTTATCCTTACAATAAATGCATCATGTATGTACTAAATGCTGTTGATAATGGAACTTGTTATCTTTACCTTATGTTAATTGCCACGGAGATAATCCAAGGGATAATGGTTAATAATGCATGGAATTATGGAAATGTCAATGAAAATAATTTAGATTGACATTTTACAAATGCTTAACTTATAGGGTGATGGCACACATTGAAAATGAGACTATTCAAACTGAAGGGTCAACAGAATCAGTAGGTTATGCTACGAGAGCTCAGCCTGTAGTACAGGAAGGGAATCATGAAGTAGCAGCGGGAGAGCAACCCCCAAAAGAGCCGTCAGTGACCCTATGATTGTGATGATGGAAGAACTTCTAAGGATCAAGAGGAAAGCAGAGGAACCTGCTAAACCTGACACCGAGAAGTACTTCCAGTGGCTTAATGCATATCATCCAAAAGGGTTTGCAAGAGATGATGATCCGACGGTTCTGGAGAACTAGTTCGGAGATATGGAAAAGCTCTACAAGGGTGTCCTGAGAAACTGAAGGTCAGCTTTGGGGTATAATACCTCGAGGGTGAGGCTAGCAATTGGTGGACCACAGTCGCGGAACGAACTGATCTTCCTAACTTTGACTGGGAATATTTGAAGAAGCTGATTCGCGATAGGTACTATCCTGAGTCTCTAAGGGACCAGATGAGAGAGGAGTTCTCTTCTCTAGAGCAAGGCGACATGAATGTCACATAATATGCAACAAGGTTTACAACGCTGCTGCGATTTATGCCTTCGTTCTATAGCTTGGAAGCTGAAAAGAAACGAAAGTTTCTAAAGGGTAAGGCTCAAGACAAACTTGTTGACCCATACATTTGTTTCATATCAACAAATGTATGACAAGGCTGTGAATTTAAAGCGGCCTTTGGCAGAGAAGGATGCTTTCTTTGCAGAAAGGAAAAGAAAGCGAGATGATACAAGATGTAGCAAATCTGGTAGATTTCAACAACCAGGTGGACCACGATCTAACCAATGAGGCGGACCGTCAGGCAGTATCTCTAGTGTGGGACAAGGAGGAGGAAATCAGGGGACACAATTATACAATCCACAGTATGGTCAACAGTTCAACGAGAGGCAATCTCAGAGAGGTGGAACGAGCAATTAGAATCGTTCCACTGGTGGTGTCACTTGCTATAACTGTGGCAAATTCGGACATCTTGTAAAGGATTTCCGTACTGCACTTGTGACATGCTATAACTGTGATAGACAAGGCCACCGAAAAAGGTTTTTTCCACAAGGGAACATGTCAAGAGACACAGTTCAAGGGCCAGCAGCTACAGGTTAGTCGGTTGCACAATCGCCAAGACAAGCTGCGAACCAACCTAAACCACCACCAGGAAAAGTGTTTAGAATGAACCCACAGGGAGCGCAGCAGAGCGGAGCTACGGTGATTGGTAATCTTCAACTTTTCTCCCGTCCCACTTTCGTGCTTTCTGACACTAGTGCTACCCATTCTTTTGTTGCCAAGTCTTTTCTTCAAAGACACGGCATCAAATCTGAACCCATACCTAGTGTGATATATATCGGGTTGCCAACTAGTGACGTTGTGGGCTACAGACATTTCGTGTCTTATGTCCCAATTGAGATAGGGGGTGAAAACTTCCCTATAGACCTTGTCGTGTTCGATCTTTGGGACTTTGATGCCATCCTTTGTATGAGTTGGTTAGAAAAGTATAGGGCCACCATAGATTGTGAGAAGAAGCGGGTCAGAATAATAGGTACTAAAGGAGGAAAGTTTGTATACTACGAGAAAGGGTCAAGGCCTGAGGTGTTAATAGTATCCGCAATGACAGCAAGCAAGCTTCTTAGGAAGGGTTGTCGGGGATACTTGTGTCACGTAGAGGTTTCTTCCGAGGAAGGTAAGGGATTATCTGAAATCCCAGTTGTGCATGAGTTTTTAGACGTCTTTCCGAAGGAAATATCGGGATTGCCTCCCAATAGAGAGGTTGACTTCTCTATTGAGTTAGAGCAGGGCGCAACACCTATTTTCAAAGCACCTTATCATATGACACCTGCAGAGCTGAAAGAGCTTAAGACTCAGCTCGATGATTTGCTTGAAAAAGGGTATATCCGACCTAGTGTCTCACCGTGACGGGCTCCTGTGCTTTTCGTTAAGAAGAAAGATAGGAGTATGAGACTGTGTATTGACTACCGGGAGTTGAACAAAATCACCATCAAAAACCGATATCCTTTACCTGGCATTGATAATCTTTTTCACCAGTTGCAAGGGGCTACCGTCTACTCCAAGATAGATCTTCGCTCTGGTTATCATCAATTACGTATCAAAGCCATGGATATTAAAAATAGCTTTCCAAACTCGGTACGGTCATTATGAGTTTGTTGTTATGCCATTCGAACTCACTAATGCACCTGCTGTGTTTATGGATTTGATGCATAGGGTCTTTAAACCTTATCTTGATCAATTTGTTGTCGTGCTCATTGACGACATACTTATATACTCCAAGACTCCACAAGATCATAAACGACATCTTCGAACCACCTTAGGAACACTCAAAGAAAATCAGTTATATGGTAAACTCAAGAAGTGTGAATTTTGGATGAAAGAAGTTGCCTTCGTGGGACACGTGATCTCAGGAGATAGTGTTAAGGTTGATCCGAAGAAGATTGAAGCTGTGAAGGAATGGGCCAGACCTACTAATGTGACGGAGATCGAAAGTTTCCTGGGGTTAGCCGGTTACTATCGACGATTCGTGGAGGATTTCTCTAAGATAGCCATGCCGTTGTCTAGTCTTACGAGGAAGAACACAAAGTTTATTTGGTCTGAAAGCTGTGAGAAGGCTTTCTAGGAACTCAAGACTTGTCTCACTTCTGCTCCTGTGCTTACACTACCTTCTGGTGAGGAAGGGTACAGTGTGTATAGCGATGCAAGTAAGCAAGGGCTTGGGTGTGTGCTCATGCAATACGGGAAAGTAATAGCTTATGTTTCGAGACAACTGAAGCCATATGAGCTTAACTACCCGACGCATGACTTGGAGTTAGCCGCAGTGGTTTTTGCCATCAAGATCTGGAGGCATTATCTGTACGGAGTATCTTGTAAGGTCTTTATTGATCATAAGAGCTTGAAGTACATCTTTACTCAGAAAGAGCTCAATATGAAACAACAGAGATGGCTAGAGTTATTAAAGGACAATGATCTGGACATCCAGTATCATCCAGGAAAGGCAAATGTGGTGGCCGATGCTCTAAGCAGGAAGGTTCGGAATTCAGAGGGAAACTTGTACCTATTGATAATTACACAAGACACCCTGGTTGATGAATTCTGCAAGTTAGAAATTGAGGTTTGACCAAGGTCAGTTAGTGGGAGACTTGCTTATATGCAGGCTCGTCCTACTCTTCACGATGAGATAGTACACGCTCAAGAGACCGATGTTGCACTAAAGAAGTTTAGGGAAGAGGCTCAAAGGGTACCGCAAAGGGATTTGTAATTCACGAGGATAACAACATGTACCAGGATTTACAAAACCACTACTGGTGGAGCAACATGAAAAAGAAGATTGCAGAGTTTATCAGTAACTGTTTGGTCTGTCAGCAGGTAAAGATAGAACATCAAAGACCAAGTGGATTACTACAACCTCTTGAGTTACCAACTTGAAAGTGGGATGCAATAGCCATGGACTTCATAGTTGGACTTCCAACTACGGTTGGGGGTTTAACTCCATTTGGGTAATAGTGGAACGTTTGACAAAGTCTGCACACTTCCTTCCAATCAAAAATACATGGAGTGTTGACCGATTGGTCAAGGAATATGTGAAGACTATTGTAAGGCTCCACGGAGTTCCTAAAACCATAGTGTCTGATAGAGACACGAGGTTTCAATCTCTATTTTGGCAGGGATTGCAAGAGGCTCTCGGTACGCATCTGAACTTCAGTATCGCCTTCCACCCTGCATCCGATGGCCAAACGGAAAGGACCATACAAACCTTAGAAGATATGTTGCGTGCATGTGTTCATGATTTCAAAGGTTCTTGGGATCATCACTTTCCTTTGGTCGAGTTTACCTACAATAATAGTTATCATTCCAGCATCGATATGGCTCCATTTGAGGCATTATATGGCAGGAAGTGTAGGACACATGTATACTGGAATGATATTCAAGATGTGGTCTAGTTAGGACCAGAGATGGTACAAGAGTTGGCTGAAAAGATGAAACAGATTCAGGGACGGATGAAGGCTGCACAAGATCATCAGAAGAGTTACGCCGATGTGAGGCGAAGGTCACTAGAGTTTGAGGTCGGGAATCATGTGTCCCTGAGGATCTCGTCTACTAAAGGTGTAATGAGATTTGGGAAGAATGGAAAACTTAGTCCACAATACATAGGTCCTTTTGAGGTTCTAGAGCGAGTTGGGGAGGTAGCTTATCGACTAGCACTTCCCGCCAACCTATCGTCAGTACACAACGTGTTCCATGTCTCCATGCTTTGCAAGTATGTGCCAAACCCAAGCCATATTATACAATACGACCCTATCATAATAGATGAGAACATGTTATATGAGGAGCAACCACAAGAAATCCTCGATTTCCGAGAAAAGATATTAAAGAAAAAGACAATACCATTGGTGAAGGTTTTATAGGCAAATCATTTAACCTCGAAGGCAACTTGGGAGGTTGGGGAGACATTGCGGAAGCAATATCCGCATCTGTTTAAAGGTAATTTATAAACCCTTTCAATCTCTAGTTTCGAGGACGAAACCTTTTAAAGGAGGGAAGAATATAAGAACCCGAAAAATCCCATAAAATTTAGTTTCAAGATAATTAACGTGAATAGTAAATTATCCTAGGTTATAATTTATTTTACAAGGTTAAAAGGGTTTTTTGACTATATAATAGGAAAAGAATATAAAATATGGATGAAATATAACCCTAATACCCAAATACGGGAAAATACGATCTTAATATAAAAATACCGTATTTATACGAAAATGACCTAAACCTAATTTTGACACTTATTTTTCTTTATATTACACTTAGATTAAAATAATTTTCCACTAAAACCCACTAAATAAACACTAACGCTCCACTTAAATTATTTTAATTAATTTCATTATCTATATATACAAATCATTTTCTTCCTCCAAAAATTTTACAAAAAAACACAATCAAACACCATTCCATATCAGATTATTCTTAGACAAGGGAAGAGAGGAAGGAAACATTTAAGGATAGGAGAAGAAGCTTGGTGAAAAGACGAATACGACGAGAATCCATTACCACCATTGAGAGAAGGTAATCCTCTTTGTTAGAGATTTTATGGAAAATTATACACTCTTTAATAAATCATGATATTAATATATGTTATATCCTCATATGTCTAGTTTCTATCAAAATTAATAAATTATAATTTGAAACTGAGAATCTTCAGTTATAAATCAAAACGTGCGGATATGTTAACCTGTAAAAAAATGGTTACAGAGATGAATTTGTTTCTTTATGTAAAATTATATAGGAGGTTTTAAAAGACAAGCCTTATATCAATGAAAAGGTATGGAAGTCTACTTTTCACAACAGCTTACCAATAATTATTTGAAGTTGTATGTAGAGAGTTATGAGCTAATTAATAAAGTAAAGTCAAACTATCTGAACTAGTAGAAAATATAAACTTGAACTAATTAACTTGTATTATTAGTAACGTTTTATGATAGAAAATTTATGTCACTGGAAAGATCATGAAGTCTAATTTTTGTTGAATTTTATGGAATAATTTTTAGATTTATAAATAATAAGTTATAGATTTATATACGATGAAAGGTTAAGATGGACACAATCTAGGATACTCGTTCCAAAGGCCAGGAAGCTCAATTCAAAGGCAGGAACGTTCATTCCAGAGGCCAGGACACTCATTCCAGACACCGAGACACCCGTTCCAGAGGTCGGGATATCCGATCCAGAGGTCGGGATGTCATCTCAAAACCTTCTGGACCGAGAATGATCGTTTTGACCCCAAAATAATTCCAAACACTCACAAATAGCACTAATGGTTTTGCACGAAGTACGAATAAACATGTTTAACACCGTAACGTGAACAAACAAATATACTAATATGTGAATCATATCATGATATAGGACCTGGAGATTCCATCCGTTGAGACGTAAAGAACAAGCTGAGCGTGCGTGTGAGGAAGTTGCAATAAGAAGGTAACGTTTAGGCTTGTTGTGTGTGGCAATGCGTATTGTTATATCGTGAGTATAATAATATGCATTGGAGTATTTGGATGTAGTCACTAAATGTGACTGATGCAGAATAATGGCTGTAAATGTTGCATGCTAAATACTGAGTGTTATGAAGTGTTGTTGCAAAGTGTATGTCATGTCTTATTTTCTGATATAATGAGGATGAATGTGTGAAAGGAGGGTAAATTCATGAATTGACGAAATAATTACATGAATTGATGAGATAAAACACAGAGAGCGTTGTGTCTGTCGGTTGTGTTATATGGTGATTTGGTGGTGACATTGTTTCATTGACCCTATGAGATTGTTTTGGTGTGAGGAAAACTCGCTGCAGGAGACCCTGGGCTCTGGTTTGGATGATCCCCATTCGCGGATGTCCCTTTTGATAAAAGCTGAATAAAGATTGATAAATTGAAATTGAAAAAGTCTTGCCAAGGGCATATTTATAACATTGAGGATATCTATTGTCTGTCTTTATTGTGCTTTTGAGATGATGATTGTGAATGTCAGATTTGTATGATAAGTTCTAGAGTGCTGGAACGAAGGATTTAAGTGGTCATTTCTCTTTTCTTTTCTTATCTTCTTCTCGTGTAACCCCTGATAAGGGGGCCGACACGTTATTGAGCTCATATGGCTCACGGTTACTATTTTTCTGTGTTTTTCTCTTCTCTGTATTTTCACGAGTTAGAGACGATGGGCAGGTGTGATATCGGTTACGCTGCTAGAATGCATCTACTGTTTTATGGTTTATGAATTAAGTAAAAAAAAAAATATGATAAATGAGAAGTTTCCGCTGTGTTTGATAATGATGTTGGATATCTCTAAGTGGATTTTATTTATTTCTGTATCTAAACCGGTTAAGTAATTTTTGCCTAGTTGGGGTGTTGGGACTCAGCGGCAGTGCGTCATTTGTATTATTATGTATTAATATGTTATGGAAAATCGGGACATTACACAACGACTCGGCTAAACTATTTTAGGTATAAACATGAGGAACAAGGTATTCTACTGAGATACATATTGACATGCAAT
Organism: Drosera spatulata; assembly: GCA_035668315.1. Taxonomy (NCBI): domain Eukaryota; kingdom Viridiplantae; phylum Streptophyta; class Magnoliopsida; order Caryophyllales; family Droseraceae; genus Drosera; species Drosera spatulata. The sequence continues at coordinate 8,165 of JAOVYX010020017.1, forward strand.
ATTCATCCAATGCCTTTGAAGTGAATTCTCCAACATTATCAAGACGAATAGACTTGATGGTTTGTTTGAAAAATGAACTCGTAATTTAATAATTTGAGTGAGAAGGTTAGTAAAGACAACATTACGAGTAGAAAGAAGACATGTATGAGATCATCTTGTAGAAGCATTAATCAAAAATCATGAAATATCTAAATGGATCAGATGATGGATGAAGTGGACCACAAATATATCTTTGAATCCTTTCAAGAAATAAAGATGACTCAGAAGGAAATTTTGATGGAAAAGGTTTTGTGATTAACTTACCTTATGAATAAGGAATACAAGAATGACTGTTATTTTTCAAAACACCTTTTTGATTCTTAAGAAGATGACCATTGGTATTTTCAATAATACCATGCATCATCGTAGTATCTGGATGACCAAGTCTCTCGTGCCATAACAAAATCGTGTTAGGATCAATGGACTTTGAATCCATAATACTATACGACTCAATAACCTTAATTTTAACAAAATACAACCCAGATGAAAAACCAAAAGCTCTTAAAGGATTTTTTTGGTTTCAGAAATAAAAGATGTTATATAAAGATATTGTTTATCATCTTTACTTGTACTTTCTAAATTAAAACCGTTAAGAAGAATATACTTAGAACTTAAAAGATTTCTTTTAGATTTTTGGGAGTGTAAAGCATGATTGATATGGATTTGCGTATCATTTGGTAGTGTAAAATTAGCACTTTCAAAACCATCAATGATCTTTGAATATAAGAGATTGTATTAATATTTGCTCCATCCATCTTTAAATTTGAAAAACATTTCTTACTTTGAAGGATTATATGAGTCGTTACATTATCAACATTGCACATATCTTTAATGATAATTCTTCGTTTGTCTTTCGATCTCAACTGATTAGAGACTCGTGCTAATAACGTGTTGTAGAACAAGTGCTCGTGTAGATCGAACCAATTCACCGATATATCCGGTTTGATTTCGTCGGCCGATAAATATCGAAATTAACAAAATAATTAAACTATTTTAGAGATAGAATATAAAGAGAAAAATAGAAGTTTTCTTCTTTTAAAATATGTTTATAATATCTTACAAATGAGCTCTATTTATAGTGTTCAAAGTGATTAATTAACACGTAATTTTTTATCACCTAATTAAGATGATTAGATCTAATTAATGACTAGTTAAGTATACTTCTTTAACAGCCTAAAAAATAAGTGAAATCAAATGAATAAATCTAGACTTAGATATAAATATATCATTTTCAAAGTTAGGGTCATTATGTTTTTCATTATTTACAACAATCACCTCGTATGCCGAACATTATTTCTTGATTACTCAATGATCAATTCATCGATAGTTTTATTTTTGTGGTTTAAAATAAATAGAAAACTTATATTTAATGATTGTAGGATGGACAAGACAATCTCCGTGTTTATTTGTTTGCAAAATTATTTTATTGATGTGAGGGGATGTCCTTTAACATTAAAGTGATGCACAAGATTGCATGTGAGGAGGTTTGACGAGAAAGACAAGCCCAAGCTTTCTATATCATTGTCTCTTCATGGAAAACATTTTCGGGTCTACAAACTATTCACTCATTTTTATCACATGAAGGGGTACCTTACACCATTGCGACACATGTTCACCCATTTTCATTATGTTTAAGCATTATTATAGGACGAAGCTTTTGGAACATTACTTAAACTAAATTGGATACGAGTACAATAAAATAATATATATGAAATATGAAACTTACTAATGGTTTAGAGAATGTGTCATTTAAGAAAAAGAATCTTAATCATATTATATTTTAATCTTAATCCTTCATCTTTACTCTTACATTTAATTATTCATGTAATATTATATAAACCTATATCATTACACATATTCTCTTTTTTCCTATAATTATTCTTGTTTATCTCACATACTTAATGAATTTACTAAATTATCCCTAAAACATTCCATTCCAAAATGACCATCGATCTCACCAAACCTCACCTCGTTTCCTTCGTCATAGGGGCAAATTCTGACTCATCGATGGGTGGTTTGAGACCGTGAAGGGGGTTGATCACAATTGCTTTTTTTCAATGTAGTTTAACCCATTAATTTTTTGCTTGTATTTTACTACATTCTAATTTCTTCATTTCTTTTATTTTTTTGGGTGCATTTCAAAAAAATGAAGGCATTTTGATTTACCAAGGGACTTTTTGGTATCACTTTCTTTCTTTCTTTTTTCTTTTTTTTTTTGGTTTTGTTTCATTGGATGATGAAAGTTAGCTATTTATTTCTGAATCTTTTTTTAAATGGATGAAATAAAAATAAAAAATTAAAAAAATAAAAAAATAAAAAAATAGGTTTTTATTTCTATTTTCAATTTCATCTAAATATAATATTCAAGATTCCTTCTATACAAAATCTTTTTATTTTGTAAAATGATTTTAGTTTTTCATATTGGGTTTTTTCTATCCATAATTGGTTTTGATTTCTCTCATTTTAAGTAATAATATCAAGCAACTTCTAAATATTTGAACGTGTTTATGGAACTAGCACGACATGGTACTATCTCAAAACAAATTTGAAATGCTTTAAAGCTTAAAGAAACAAGATGGTAGGCTTCTTGACTCAAGTAGGTAACCTCTAATGTCGCTTTGTGAATGATCTTAGCTGGATTTTGCGCGTTAGCTTTTCATGATGATTGAATTGCCAAAGGAAGCACCATGTAAAAGCTATCATTGGAGCTCTTTACTCCTCATCCCCCGTCACAGGCGCACGCACACATATATATAAATTATTTAAATATACTTAAGACTTATCGAACCATGACCTCATAATTAAAAAAAAACGACTTATCAATACTTAATAAGAAAGAGTATCTTACGCGCATAAAAATATATTTCTCTTCAATTAGATAGATATAAACTAGACATATGTCTCAAGATAAAAACATAAAGCACTTACCACAAAATATTTATTGTTTTTCTTTCTACTTTTCACACTTCATTATATATAATACAATAATAAATTAGTCTATAAAAATTAAAAATACTACAGTTTTATCTTAAAGTTGTGGAATTTTTATGTCTCACATTAGTATTTACAATTTAATATTTATTCCAACATATTTTTTCAAGTTTATATCACATTATTCCTTTTATAAAATCTCTGTTTTATATGGTCTAGTACAAGTGCTTGTTTTAAGCAATCACCACGCACTTGAGAACCATTCGAAAAGCTCCAACATACCACTTGGCCACTACTCAAAATCACACAATGACATGCCAAGCATGATCACAATCAAGATCTTATTTTATTCAATCAACTAATCGATATCTACCCCATCTTTTTTAAGACAACCGATCAAATAAAAGGTCCTACAAAAACAAAACACAGCCAATTAATAGAACATGTATTGCTTCTTGCAATTTGCAGACTCACCAATCAACCAATAAATTTCAGAGTGAAACTGTCTCATCCTTTCTCTATATAAACTCCTCCATTCATCATTTCCTCTCCACAAATCAATCAAGCACAAAAACAAAACATTTTCCCTCCTCACCAGATCCCAAGACCAGAATCCGATCACTTCAATCCAAATCGGATTTTTATACGTTCCCCGAAGATACTCAAAAGGAATCAATCATGGGATTGCTGGTGGGTCAACCTGAGATTATCATCCCAAAGCTGCTATTCTTCGTGCTTTCTATCCTTGGCTACATCCGTACCACTCTCCTCGCGTTCTTCCGGCTAATAGGTCTCCCGGATTTCCTCGAACCTGATATCGACTGCCGACAATATCACACTGTATCATCATCATCATCATGTTCGATACGTCCGGATGTATCTCTGTCGGCTGAGCTGATCCGGGAGATGTTGCATGTGGTGAAGTTCTCGGAGATGGAGTCCGACTGCTGCGATGAGAGTTGTGCAGTATGTTGGTATGAGTTTGAAGAGGAGGAAGAGATCCGGCAGCTGCCCAACTGCCGGCATATATTCCACCGGAGCTGTCTTGATTGTTGGATGGATCTTGATCATAGAACTTGTCCTCTTTGTAGGACACACTTCGTGCCTGATGATTTGCTTGAGGATTTCAATCATCGGCTGTCTGCTGCTACCGTCTCTGATTTTGATTTAGAGTATTGTCCGATTACAAGTTTCTCGTAGCCACCAAGTCTTATTTTAATGTTAGTTAACAGGGGTGGAGGAATAGGAAATCAGAAGTGTATATATCCCTATATAGTTGCTTACAGATGATTGAGTTAGGAAATGGAAAGATTTTGTCAATTTTCCATGATCTCTGTTCTCGAATTGATCTCACACTTTTTTTTTTTGGGAAAAGCTGAAAACTTCCCATTAAACAACAAGTTTTACATATACATGCCTATAAAGCAGAGGCAACCCCAGGAACAAGCATACAACATGAGTTACACAATACAATCAACAACTAAAACTACCAGTTTCAGTTATTTCCTTCAGTGCAGCTTCCTCTCCATCATCAACAAACTCCGTATCTGCTGCTCAACCTGCAAAGGCCTCAATGCACTATACTGAAACAAACGCATATTATGCTCTCTCCACACACAATAAATCAATGCAGCATAGGCTCGTCTTCTTCTCCTCGCCAGTGTAGTTCTCCCTCCCACCAGGTATCCCAGGGTCGCTTTTTAGCTTGCAAACCCAGCTTTGGAAACAACAACCCAATCACTTGCATCACATTCACACTCACAAAAAAGATGATTACAAATTTCCATAGCATCCTTACATAAAACAGAAACATTCTCATCGGATAAACTAATCCTACACATCCAATCCTTAGTGCGAAGTCTGTTTCTTGCCAACAACCAAATCACCACTCCATGCCTGGGAAATACATCACTATGCCAAGCTAATTTTCACCAAGGAACACGATGGGCAGAAGGTAAAAGACCTTTATACACCTGGCTAACCATATTGCCGGCCATGAACTGAGCATTTCTTGCATTCAGCTCATCCCTGGTCTGCAAAATGAACTTCTATACCTAAGAATCATTGATCTGAGATTCAATCATGCTCAACTCCATTCCTTTCACATAGTAACCATGCAATCATCTGATCCACAAACAATCCTGCTTCATTTCAATGGGCCATATTAACTTAGCAAGGATAGCTAAGCTCCACAACTTTAGCTTTTTAATACCCAAGGTTCCCAGCTTCTTAGGCATACATAAATCTTCCCAAGCAACAACAGCCCTTCGAGACCCTATCTTGCCAGACCACAAGAAACTTCGACATATACTATTAATTTCATCAATGACTGAGGCTGGAATAAGGAATGCCTGAGACCAAAAGGTCTGCACTCCCATAATGACTTAGTTAATCAACTGAATTCTCTCCGTATATGACAGAAACTGAGCTTCTCAGGTCATAATCCTCATACTTATCTTCTCAATCAATGAAGCATAATGCATCACATTAAGCTTTTTAGCAGAAAGAGGTACTTCAAGGTACCTGAGAGGGAGGATCTCCTCTTGAAATCCAGACTCCTGAAGAAGGCTTTCTTTGGTAGATCCAGAGACACGACCACGACCCATGATGCGCACACTCTTACTAGGATTTACAGCCAACCCAAAAACTAGCTCAAAGGCATTTAGTTGCTGCTTTACAAGCTCTACAGGGCCAACATGACCTTTGCACACCACCATTAGATCGTTTGCAAAGTTGAGCTGGATAATGAAATCTTTCTTGCATTTAGGATGAATCCTAAATTCACTCATTTGCCCTACCATCTTGAAAGCCCTTGCAAGATATTTCATGCATATCATAAAAATATAACGAGAGAGTGAGTCTCCTTATCTAAGACCACGTTTGTCTTTGAAAAAACCACAAAGGATGCCATTAATAGAAATGGAATATAAAGGGGAAGTAAGGGACCTACCATCTATTCACAAACACTGGAGGGAAATTCAAAGGCAGCAGCATATCTAAGACAAAACCCCACTATAGACAGCAAAATTTGATATGTTAATAACTGATGGCAAAATAAGCATTCCGTTCGGTGCGTTCCAAAAACATAATGAATTAAGTAGAATGTTTGGATGAACTCAGATGCAACCCAAAACACTGAAAGGTCCAACCTTGTCAAAAAATTAAATCAACCCAAGAGACAGACCCATTCTCTAGGCCCAACCAAATTTCATAGACCTAACGCTCCATCTCCTTCCCTCGGGCTCCCTCCTCTGCACATGTCGTCGCCGCCCAAAGCATCTTTGGAAGCCACATGGTCAATTTCTTGTCCTTGTAAGAGAGATTCGATTTGTTTTCATTCCGAAACAAATATCCTTTCCATCCCCGACTCTCTACATCGACTATAAGAGGGGATCGACCTCACCTCATTGAACACATCTTATAGAGTGGCTCACCTCGAGTTAGCTCAATTTTTTCCTTCGTTAATCTCGAGAACAATTCATAACTCAATTCAACGAGATTCATCTCGAATTCTTCGCCTACTCTAACCTCTGTTCGAGTCTTGCTTGCTATTGTTGGACTTGTCCAAGGTTGGCGGTGGCCCCATGGGCTTGTCACCCCTCCGACAAGACTTGGTCCAATACGATCTCGAAGCTCCATCGACTCTGTTGTTCGAATTGATCCCGTTGATGTTCGATATTGTTGTTGCATGCTCCTCATGGTGGATGATGAAATTGAGGCAATCCTCATCCTTTAATGCTTGCTGATATTCGAGACTTGTTGATGTGAACGTGTGCCTCAAATCATTCCGTGTGGTCTTTTTCGCATGATGATTTTGTTAGTGATCCTCCTGCGTTGTCTCCGTGTATGTTATTTGTTATACAACACAACTGTTTCAGGGGCTTTGGAGCAGCGATAATGTTGAGGGGTTCTCAAATTCAAATTATGCTGGAAATTTGGATCGTCGTAGGTCACTTATAGGCTATGTATTCACTTTCTGTGGTGGGCCAGTTTCTTAGAAGGCAACTTTGCAGAAAACTGTAGCTTTGAGTACGACAGAGGCTGAGTTCATAGCTATTGCATCAGTTATGAAGGAAGCAATTTGGCTGAGGAATTTTACTTCTGACTTACGTTTGAAGCAAGACAATACTGTGATTCCCTGTGATAATTCATCAGCCATTCACTTGAGCCGTGATCAGATGCATCATGAGAGGATTAAGCACATTGATATCCGTTGTTATTTTGTACGAGACGTTAAGAATATCAAGGTGATAAAGATTGCTATTACAAAGAATCCAGCAGATATGTTGACGAAATCAATTCCTGTGTCAAAGTTTCGTCATTGTCTGAAACTCTTAAGAGTGTAGGGCGGCTAGGCTTTCCTAAAGCCTAAGTGAAGGTTATTCGACGAAGATAAAGATTGTGATGAGATACTAGATGATCATTTGAGTCAAGGTGGTCCTTCCCGCATGATGATTTTGTCCGTAGTCCTCCTGCGTTGTCTCCGTGTGTGTTGTTTGCTATTTAATACAACTGCTTCAGGGACTGTAATGCCGCGAGCTCCACTGATAGGACACGTGACGTTATGCCATCACGAACTCGCTTTATGACAAGGTTAATCAAATCAAACGGGTGTAGAGGTATCAAGGGTCAAGGAAAATACCTGTGATGTTTAAGTTCAACCTGTTCAGCTATTATAAATCATTTTACGTCAGTAATGTGAAATCTATTTAATTACATAATTTTGCGACATGATTAGTACATGGTATTTATTACATATCCAAAATGACTACAGGTTTCATCACAATATCTCCTAAAATGCATAAGGCGATTAACGTCCTCACTGATCGTCTGATAACTGACCTACAAACGGAATACATAACCCTTGAGTATGAAACTCAGTAACCTAGGTTATATGTCTCACATTTGCAGGGTACTGCCCCAACTATGGCAAATCGATGAGTACCAATAAAACATTTATACTTTTTAGGAAAATAGGTATGCCATACTACGTGCGAGTATTTGTATGATTTCACGTTTCTTATGTTTCATTTTTGTTAGCATGGGCCCATGATTCGAGAGTTTTCAACAGACAGACTCTGAATACAAGACTCGCCAATCGTTGGCCGGGGTACAAGAATCCATCAATCTAGTATGTACTTGCACTGATTGTACGCCGTCTTATACTTTAGTGGATAAAGTGCGTTTCGAACGGGCTCTATTTGCCTCTTATTGGGATAGATTTAGGCCTCCCTACAGAGAGTAGTCAGTGGTCCCGCCACGTCCAGCGTTGATGCCGCTGCATGCATGCTAAGAGGATGGGGACTGCCCAACGCTTCCTAACTAGTTTCAGTTAACCCGTGACGATGACACAAGAAGTTTGACTAGAGTTCAATCTCAATGACTTTACTTGACATTCGATAAATATTTTCAAGAAGGGATATCATGTTCGACATTCTTTGCAATAGCTTTAGTAGATGAGATCAGGACAGTATGGGGTACAGCCTCCAACACATTTTCAGAGGAGTACGATAGATGACTTGACAATTCATGAACCATGTACAGTGTTCAGCCTTTGAATTTGATTAGGTGTTCATCGTTCGTTTGTATGTCTCGAATGTACGCTATGCTCACCAAGGACGGGGTTCCAAGGGGGCAGTGCCCCCTGGTGGGTCTTCAGGACAGAGCCCCGTTGCGGGCACGACTTTGACCAGTGGTGGGCACGACTGTTTAAACTCAGGAAATTGGATGTGTCGCGGCCGCGACCCAGATTAATCGCGAACACGACGGGCCTGAAACGCCTATAACACAGAGGTTTCGTATCAAAAAGCTTGTGGGCTCTCCTTTCATCGCCTCGAACGCATAAAACACATCTTTCATGGTGAGGATACAGCACAAACCAAGTCACAGATACGTAATGAAATAGTTGTCTCGTATCGGTTTGGGTTACCTCAAACGCTCGTTTTCGTCTGTCCTCCTTTGTTCCCTACGGCAACTCCTCACCACGTCTTCCAGTCGTGCCATCCTTTGTTTTCGTCGCCTCGTCGACTCCGCCTTCTTGATTCATCTCTGGTGAAGTGTTAGGTTGATGGTGTTGCTGATGGTTTGATGATGAGGAAGGGGATTGCAAGTGAAGGACGAAGAAGAAGCATGAAATCTGGTGGAGAGGATGCAGGAGGAAATGAGTGATGAAGTGATGAGCTTGATGATGACTAGCACGCGATGGGATCTGATGCGTGCCGTCGTAAGCACGTCAAATTTATATTTATAAGAGCACCCACTTCACTCTATAAATATGGAGTGGAAGTAGGGGTCGGTCCCACAGAGAAAGTTGAAACTGATCAACTAAATTAACTTAAGGTTTCTAACTATTCTAGAAGTGGGGGGGGTTTGTTTAAATGGTTTAATAACTAACTAAAGTTGCAGAAATATTAAACTAAGATAAATAGCAAGGTTTTGGGGACTTAATAGATAGAAGGATAGGGATTATGGTT
>JAOVYX010020018.1:0-17604 GCA_035668315.1 Drosera spatulata
CCTCCCCCCTTCTAGTCCCACAGCAAGCTATCTCGGGACTTTCATTGTGTATTTCTCTTCTATCCAACTTATTTTTACGCTGTTTAAATTCATTCTAGACAAAACTTGCTCCACGGAACCCTTGAAAACAGCCTTTATCACCTCAATCTACTGAATGCACCTCCAACAGCATTACTTACCACTAGTGCTCCATCCACTATCTCTCTGGCATCGACGACTAGGACATGCATCTCATGCAACTTTAGTAAATGCGCTTAAACACACAAACTCTAGCTATCAATCATCCTTTGAATTTTGTACAACGTGTGCTCTTAGTAAAAGTCATCGTCTTCCCTACCCTCTAACATAGTCTCGTGCCAAATTTCCCTTAGAATTAGTGCATTTTGATGTATAGGGCCCATCCACAATAACGTCCTACAATGGACTTAAATATTATCTGTGTTTTATTGATGATTTCTCACGCTTTGTGTGGTTTTATCCACTTGTTACTCGCTCTCGATTTCTTTCAATGTTTATAGCCTTTCATCAATTGTGTGAAAATCAACTTTCTCACAAAATTAAAACCATACCACTGGAGCAGCAGATTTTACATCTAATGCATTTACCTTATATATTATGATATTCGATATTCAACAACATATTTCATGCCCTCACTCACCATTTCAAAATGGCACGCTGAACGAAAACACCGTCATATTGTAGAAACCGGTCTACCTATAATGAATCATGCCTCCGTCCCTTTACATTTTTGGGATTTCGCTTTCGAGACGGCTATACAACTTATTAACTGTCTTCCTAGCCTTACTATCAATAACATTAGTCCTTGGGAAACTCTTTTTCATAAAACTCCAAATATTTTTCATCTTGGTATTTTTGGGTGTGTCGTATATCCTTATCTTAGACCTTATACACCTCATAAACTTGCAATAGGATTCAAAGAATGCATTTTTCTAGGCTACCCTTCTAATTATTTTCGATACCGTTGTTATAACTTGGCAGAAGATAAATTTTATACGTAACCAATGCAATATTCAATGAACAAATGTTTCCCTTTCAAAAATAATGCCCTCCCAAACAATATCTCCACATCCCAAATCCCTATTGCCACACCCCTCCTCAATATTGCCTGGGATAATTTCCTTGTACCCGGCCCATCACTCTTCCCAACACAAGCCAACTCTCTACCAAACCATCCTATACCCCTTGTCCATCACACACTCATTCTCCTTCACCCCAAGCCCATTCACCCGTCCCTTCCATATCACATGGGCCGAACCCCACCAACCAAATACTTATGGCCTTGTGTCTCCCATTCCTGCTATACTCCTGATCCATATCCTACACATCATATGGTTATCCGACTTCGAGATAGCACTATCACTCGACGTACGCTCCTAGCTGATCATACATATACTCTTATTGCTTCTCCGTCTCACCCCATCGAGCCTACTTGCTTTTCCAAGGCTGTTGCTGACCCTCAATGGCGTGCGGCCAAAGCAACCTAGTATACTGCACATATTCGTAATGGACCTGGACACAAGTACCCTGTCCTAAACATTTTAAACCCGTTGGCTGTAAGTGGGTCTATAAAATCAAGTTTTGACCTGATGCTTTCCTTAAGCGATACAAAACGAGTCTCGTTGCTAAAGGATTTCACCAGCAAGAAGGTATTGACTAAACCGAGACATTTAGTCTGGTAGTAAAAGCTATCACAATCCACACTGTTCTTGCTTTAACATACTCCCGTCGATGGCAAATCTGCCAGCTTGATGTCTCTATTACATTCCTTCATGGTTACCTTACAAAAGGGCTATACATGGAACAACCCCCAAGTTTTATTGATCCTTCTCAACCCCATCACGTTTGTCGTCAACACAAATCACTATATGACCTAAAACAGTCTCCTCTTGCATGGTATCAACGTCTTCCTTCATTTCTCCACACTTTGGGTTTCATTGTATCCGTTGCTGGCCACTCGTTATTCACGCGTCATATTAGCACTTCACTATGCTCATTTTAGTGTACGTAGACGACATATCGTCACTGGCTCCACAAATGCTCCATTTCACACCTTCTTTCTACTCTCCAAACCGAGTTTTCCATCAAGGACCTCGATCCTCTTCATTATTTTCTCGGTGTCGAAGTACATACAATGCCCAATGGCATGTTCCTTCATCAAACAAAATTCACACATGAGATTCTCCAACGTGCCCACATGGATGTTGCCCAACCAATCAGTTATCCTTGTCCATCCAGCGACCCCCCTTCCCTCCATGATGGTGATCTTCTTCCCGACCCGATTCTCTATCGTAGCACCGCCAGCGTCCTCCAATATCTCACTTTTTGTAACGTAGCGATTTTCCATAACACGCTCATACATATTATCCAAAATGACGTTACTGCCACTGGGCCCTAACACCCAAATTAGGCAAAAATTACTTAACTGCTTTACGTACAGAAAAAAATAAAATCCACTTAGATATAAACCAATAACGTTATCTAATACAGCAGAAACTCCCCTTTTATTACATATTTAACTTAGTCCAAAAATTATAATACAATAGATGCATATTAGCACCATAATCTATCACACCTTCATATCATCTCTAACTCCTAAAAACACAGAGAAAAGAAAAACACAAAAAATAAGTAACCGTGAGCTATATGAGCTTAATAATGTGTTAGTCCCCTTACCAGGGGTTATACGAGAGAAGCAGGTAAGAAAACAAAAGGAAAAGGACCACTAAGGTTCTTTGTTCCAGCACTCTTGAACGATCATACCAATACGACATTCACAATTATCATCTCAAAAACACAACGAAGACAGACAATAGATACCCTCAACGTTATAATTGTGTCCTTAACTAGACATATTCAATTTCAACTTATCAAGTTTTATTTAGCTTTAGTTAAAGGGACATCCGCGAAAGAGGATCAGCCAAACCGAAGTCCAGGATCTCCTACAGTAAGTTTTCCTCATACCAAAATGAGCTCACATGATCGATGAAAGAATGTCACCACCAAATCGCTGTATAACACAAATGACAAACACAACACTCTTTGTGTTTTATACCACGAAGTTATCTCACCAATTATGGATTTACACTCCTTTCACACATTCATCCTCCTTATACCACAAAACAAGACATAACACACGCCATACATCATCCCTTCACGGCAAACTGCAAAAGATAGGCAATAAGGTACGTTAGAAACATTTATGTCAATTTTTCAGAAACCATCACATAACTATATACGCCTAGGTATACTAGCATGCATCATCACAAATCACAGTTATAAACATTACAGTCATCATTTTACGTCGACCACAATTAGTGACTACGACCAAAGATTCCAACGGGTATAATTATACTCACGGTATAATAATATGGATCACCACAGACAATAAATCTAAACGTTACCTTCTTAACACCGTTTTCCACACACAGGCACTCGACTTTTTCTTTATGTGTCAACCAGTAGCATCTCCAGCTCCTATAAGATATTAGGATTCACATATTAATACATTCCCTTGTGAATGTTTGTTCACGTTACGGAGTTAAAAAAAATTTGTTCGTACTTCGCGAGAAATCGTCATATTAATATTATGAGGTGATGCTGAGCTTTTTCCAAGCGTTTGATACCTATTTTGATTGTCCGTGATGATGATTTTTTATATTGAATATCATTAGAGGTATTTGTGAATATTTGGAGTTATTTGGGGTCAAAACGATCATTCTTGGTCTAAAAGGTTCTGAGACGGCATCCCGACCTCTTAGACGGGCTTCTCGACCTCTGAAACGGGTATCCTCTGGAAAGGGCTTCCCGGCCTCTGGAACAATCTTCACGACCTCTGGAATATGTGTCTCAGATTCTATCAAACATGAATTTTTGACGCATTTAAATCTATAACTTCTTGTATACAACTCCAAAAAATTTCTGTCAAATTCTGCATAAACTATACTTCATAACCTTCTAGTAAATCAAAGTTTCCATTGTAATATTAGTTAATTAATATAATTTATATTTTCTTCAAGTTAAGACAGTTTGATCTTACTTCATTAATTAACTCATAACTCTCTGCATACAACTCAAAATCCTAATTCATAAACTGTTCTGGAAACTCCACTTCAATATCCTTCTAGTGGTATAAGGCTTATCTTATAAAATTTATTATGTAATTCCATATCACGCAACAAATTCATCCCTGCAACCAATATTTTACAGGTTGACATATCCGCACGTTTTGATTTATACCTTAATATTCACAAAACCGAATCATGATTTATTAATTGCATTAGAAACTAGACATGTGAAAATTCAACATATATTAAGATCAAAATTTATCATCAAGTGTATAATTTGTCACGAAAATCCTAATCAAGATGATCACCTTCTCTTATTAATGGTGACGGATCCTCGTCGTTTTATAAGCCTAGCTTCTCCTCTTCTCCTCAAACTCTCCTGCTTCTCTTCTCTTGCTTATCTCTTTCTTGCATGGTAAGGAGTGTTTTTATTTTTTGTCAGAAGTTTTTAAGGAGAAGAGAGCTTGTACTTAAAGGAAACCAAATTAATTAAAATAGTTTAAGTGGGTAATTAATGTTTAATTAGTGGATAATTAATTTAATTTAGGTGGAGTAAAAATTGACATAAAGAAAAATAAGTTCCAAAATTAGGTTTAGGTCATTTTCGTATAAATGCGATATTTCTGTATTAAGATTATGTTTCTCCGTATTTGCGTATTAAGGTTATATTTCATCCATATTTTATATTCTTTCCCTATTATATCTTCAAACAAGCCTTATAACCTCGTAAAATAAATTATAACTTATGATAATTTATTATTCACGTTAATTATCGTGAAACTAAATTTTACGGAGTTTTTCGGGTACTTACATTCTTCCCTCCTTAAAAGGTTTTGTCCGTAAAAGGGTACTTAAAAGGTACTTACATTCTTCCCTCCATAAAAATATTGCTTCCGTATTGTCTCCTCATCTTCTCAAGTTGCCTTCGAGATTAAATGATAACCAACGGTGTTGTCTTATTCTTTAATATATTTTCTCGGCGATCGAGGATTTCTTGTTGTTGCTCTTTATACAACATGTTCTCATATATTATGATAGGGTCATGCTGTATTATATGACTTGGGTCGGGCACATACTTGCGAAGCATAGAGACATTGAACACATTGTGCACAGACGACAGGTTGGCAGGAAATGCTAGTCGATAAGCTACCTCCCCAACTCGCTCTAGAACGTCAAAAGGTCCTATGTATCGTGGACTGAATTTCCCTTTCTTCCCAAATCTCATTACACCTTTACTAGGTGAGATACTCAGGAACACATGATTCCCGACCTTAATCTTTATAGGTCTTCGCCTCACATCGGCGTACCTCTTCTGACGGTCTTGTGCAGTCTTCATCTGTTCTTGAATCTGTTCACCTTCTCAGCCAATTGTTCCATCTCTGATCGCAACTGGAAGACATCCTGAATGTCATTCCACTATATTGGTGTCATACACTTTCTGTCATATAACATCTTAAGTGGTGCCATACCGATGCTGGAATGGTAACTGTTATTGTAGGTAAACTTAACCAAAGGTAGATGTGATCCCAAGCGCCTTTGAAATCAAGAGCAAATGCACGCAGCATATCTCCTAAGGTCTATATGGTCCTCTCTGTTTGGCCATCGGATGCCGGATGGAAGATGGTACTGAAGTTCAGACGCATACCAAGAGCCTCTTGCAATGCTTACCAGAATCGAGATTGAAGCTTCGTGTCTCTGTTAGACACTATGGTGTTAGAAACTCCGTGGAGCCTTATGATACTCATCACATATTCCTTGGCTAATCGGTCAACACTCCATGTGTTTTTGATTGGAAGAAAGAGTGCAGACTTCATCAAACGATCCACTATTACCCAAATGGAGTTTAAACCCCCAACCGTGCTTGGAAGTCCAACTATGAAGTCCTGGATATTGCATCCCACTTTCATGTTGGTATCTCAAGAGGTTGTAGTAATCCACCTGGACTTTGATGTTCTATCTTTACTAGTTAGCAGACCAAACACTTGCTGACAAACTCAACAATATCCCTTTTCACGTTGCTCCTCAAGTAGTGGTTTTGTAGATCCTGGTATATCTTGTTACGTCCAGGATAAACAAAGTAGAGGCTTTGGTGTACTTCCTCAAGAATTTTCGTCTTCACAACTTCATTATTGGGTATATAGAAATGATTATGAAATCTCAGTGATCCATCCTCGTGCATCACAAATCTCATTGCGGTACCCTTTCGAGCCTCTTTCTTCAGCTTCTGTAGTGCAACATCGTTCTCTTGAGTTTGTACTATCTCATCGTGAAGAGTAGGATGAGCTTGCATATTCGCAAGTCTCCTACTAACTGACCTTGCTCGAACTTCAATTCCTAACTTATAGAATTCATCAACCAGGGTGTCTTGCGTAATTCTCATTAGGTGCAAGTTGCCCTCTGAATATCGAACTTTACCAGCTTAAGGCATCAGACACCATATTTGCCTTTCATGGATGATACTGGATGTCCAGATCATAGTCTTTTAGTAGCTCTAGCCATCTCCATTGTCTCATGTTGAGCTCTTTCTGAGTAAAGATGTACTTCAAGCTCTTATGATCAACGAAGACCTTACAAGACACGCTGTACAGGTAATGCCTCCAGATATTGATGGCAAAAACCGCCACGGCTAACTCCAAGTCATGTATCAAGTAGTTAAGCTCATATGGTTTCAATTGTCTCGAAGCATAAGCTATTACCTTCCCATATTGCATAAGTACACACCCAAGCCCTTGCTTAGATTCATCGCTATACACACAGTATCCTTTCTCACCAGAAGTTAGTGTAAGCAGAGGAGCAGAAGTGAGACGAGTCTTGAGTTCCTGGAAAGCCTTCTCGTAGCTTTCAGACCAAATAAACTTCATTTTCTTCCTTGTAAGACTAGACAATGACATGGCTATCTCAGAGAAATCCTCCATGAACCGTCGATAGTAATCGGCTAATCCCTGGAAACTTCTTATCTTCGTCACACTAGTTGGTCTGGCCTACTCCATCATAACTTCAATCTTCTTCAAATCGACCTTAACACCATCTCCTGAGATCACATGTCCTAACAAGACAACTTCTTTTAATCAGAATTCACATTTTTTTGAGTTTACCATACAACTGGTTTTCTCTGAGGGTTCCCAAAGGGGTTCGAAGATGTTGTTCATGATCTTGTGGAGTCTTGGAGTATATTAGTATGTCGTCAATGCACACAATAACAAACTGGTCAAGATAAGGTTTAAAGACCCTATGCATCAAATCCATAAACACAACAGGAGCATTAGTAAGTTCGAATGGCATAACAACGAATTCATAATGATCGTACCGACTTCGGTTAGCTGTTTTTGGAATATCTATGGATTTGATACTTAACTAATGATAAGCAGAACGAAGGTCTATCTTGGAATAGACCGTAGTCCCTTGCAACTAGTCAAAAAGATCATCAATGCGAGGTAAAGGATACCGATTTTAGATGGTAATTTTGTTTAACTCCTGATAGTCAATACACAGTCTCATACTCCCAACTTTCTTCTTAACGATAAGCACAGGAGTCCCCTACGATGAGACACTAGGTCGGATATATCCCTTTTCAAGCAGATCCTCGAGCTAAATCTTAAGCTCTTTCAGCTCTGTGGTGCCATACGATAGGGTGCTTTGGAAATAAGTATTGCACCCGGCTCTAGCTCAATAGAGAAGTCAACCTCTGTATTGGGTGGCAATCCCGGTATTTCCTCCAGAAAGACGTCTGAAAACTCAGACACAACTGGGATTATAGACAATCCTTTATCTTCCTCAGAAGGTACCTCTATGTGACACAAATATCCCTAACAACCCTTCCTTAGAAGCTTGCTTGCTGTCATTCCGAATATTATTAACACCTCTGGCCTTGACCCTTTTTTCGTAGTATACAAACTTCCCTCCTTTAGTACTAATTATTCTAACCAGCATCTTCTCACAATCTATGGTGGCCCTATACTTTTCTAACTAACTCATACCAAGAATGACATCAAAATCCCGAGGGTCAAACACAACAAGGTCTGTAGGAAAGTTTTCACCCCCTATCTTAATTGGGACATAAGACACGGAATGTCTGCAGCCCACAACCTCTCCGGTTGACAACCCGATATATATCAGACTAGGTATGTGCTCAGATTTGATGCCGCGTCTTTCAAGAAAAGACTTGGCAATGAAAGAATGGGTAGCACTAATATCAAAAAGCACGAAATCTGGACGGCAGAAAAGTTGAAGTTTACCAATCACCGTAGCTTAGCTCTGCTGTGCTTTCTTTGGGTTCATGTTGAACACTCTCCCTAATGGTGATTTAGGTTGGTTCCCAGCTTGCTTGGCTGTTGTGCACCTGACTAACCTGTAACCGCTGACCCATGAACTGTGTCTCTTGACATGTTTTCTTGTGGACAAAACCTTTTTTCTATGGCCTTGTACACCACAGTTGTAGCATGTTACAGGTGCAGTACGGAAATCCTTGACAACATGTCCGAATCTGTCACAGTTAAGGCAGGTGAAACCACCAGTGGAAAGATTTTGATTACTCGGTCTACCTCTCTGAGATTGCCTCTGGTTGGATTGTTGATCATATTATGGAGTGTATGATCCTGTGCCTTAATTTCCTTCTCCCTGTCCCACACAGCCCCCCTTGTTGGTTAGATCAAGGTTTGCTAGATTCTTGAAATCTATCAGATTTGCTAGATCTTGCATCATCTCGCTTTCTTTTCCTTATTGCAAAGAAAGCATCCTTCTCTCCCAAAGACCGCTCCAAATTCACGACCTTGTCATACATTTGTTGATTTGTAACAAATGTATGGGTTAACAAGCTTGTCTTGAGCCTACAGCTAAGGTCCTTTAGAAACTTTCGTTTCTTTTCAGCTTTCAGCTTTCGAGCTAAAGAAAAGTTTCTTTTCTTTATTGCAAAGAAAGCATCCTTCTCTCCCAAGGACCGCTCCAAATTCATGACCTTGTCATACATTTGTTGATATGTAACAAATGTATGGGTTAACAAGCTTGTCTTGAGCCTACAACTAAGGTCCTTTAGAAACTTTCGTTTCTTTTCAGCTTTCGAGCTGTAGAATGAAGGCACAAATCACAGCAGCGTTACGAACCTTGTTGCATATTTTGTGACATTCATCTCACCTAGCTCTATAGAAGAGAACTCCTCCCTCATCCAGTCCCTCAGAGACTCAGGATAATGCCTGTCACGAATCAACTCTTTCAACTGTTCCCAGTCAAAGTTAGAAAGTTTAGCTCGTTCCGCGACTGTGGTCCACCGATTGTTATCCTCATCCTTGAGGTAATATACCCCGAAGCTGACCTTCCGTCTCTCGGGACACCCTACAACCTTGTAGAGCTTTTCCATGTCTTCGAGCTAGTTCTCCAGAACCGTCCGATCATCATTTCCTGTAAACCATTTTGGTAGTATGCATTAAGCTTCTTGAAGTACTTCACGATGTCAGGTTCAGCAGGTTCCTCTGCTTTCCTCCTGATCCTTAGAAGCTCTTCTATCATTACAGTCATAAGGTCAGTTGACGGCTGTTTCGAGGGTTGTTCTCCTTCTCCTACTTCATGGATCCCCTCTTGCACCGCAAGATGAGCTCCCGAAGCATAGCCCACTGATTCTGTCGACCCTTTAGGTTGAATAGTCTCATTTTCAATGTGTGCCATCACCCTATAAGTTAAGCATTTGCAAAATATAGATCCAAATTATTTTCATTGACATTGCTATAATTCCAAACATTATTAACCATTATCCCTTAAGTTATCTTCGGGGCAATTAACATAAAGGAAAGATCACAAATTCCATTAATAATAGCATTTAGTACATAAATAATGCATGTATTATAAAGATAAATGCATAGATAGCTACACTAAAATCCTTACACCCATTACAAATAATTACATAAATTGACACATTGAAGAAAAGTCACACAAGAGCACACTTAGTACATACTTAACAAATAAAACCATATTATTAAACAAAATCCCTTAACTCCCTTTAGGACTCATCTTCACCAATGGTTGAACGTATAGACAACCTTACGGCTAGCTGAATCAAAATCAACGGTTCACTTGCCATCTATGAAGTACCTCTTCTCATTAGGTATCCTATTAAGGAACAGCTCGGGATAGAATCGATCCCAGAAGCACATGCCAATATAATTTGACGGTGAGTAAAAGATAGCTTCCACTTGGTATATATGATGATGTATGCTATCATCGATGTTCTTAAGTGCCTGAACTGTCATCCTAATCTTATAGAGATGCACCTCAATATCTACTCGAGCCTTCTTGTAACGAACCATCCTGACTTTGAATTCCTGAGTCCTAGTCTTAACCATCTTGAACATAAAACAAGCTTATCTTAATAACATGCTAAAAAATATGGAATCTGACTAAAACCAAGCATAAACATAAAAAACTTAAATATTTCATTTAGTCCCCAAAATACACATAAAACATTTACTTAAACCTAAGTGATTTTGTTTAATTCTTAACCTAAACCTTGCTCTGATACCAATCTATAACGTCTTTATTTTCCATAACATGCTAATACATAATATTACAAATGACGTCACTGTCGCTAAGTCCCAACACCCCAGATAGGCAAAAAATTACTTAACTGATTTAGGTATAAAAATAAATATAATTCACTTAGACATAAATCAATAATGTTATCTAATACAGCATAAACTTCAAATCCCGATTCATAAACTGTTCTGAAAATTGCACTTCAATATCCTTCTAGTGACAAAAGGCATGTCTTATAAAGCTTACTATGTAATTCCATATCACATCACAAATCTATCCCTGTAACCAATATTTTACAGGTTGACATATCCGTACGTTTTGATTTATATCTTAAGATTCACAAGTTCGAATCATGATTTATTAACTTTATTAGAAACTAGACATGTAAGAATTCAACATTTATTAAGATCAGAATTTATCATAGAATGTATAATTTTTCACGAAATTGCTAATCAAGATAATCACCTTCTTTTATTAATGGTGAAGGATCCTCGTCGTTTTGTAAGCCTACCTTCTCCTCTTCTCCTGAAACTCTCCTGCTTCTCTTCTCTTATTTATCTCTTTCTTGCATGGTAAGGAGTGTTTTTATTTTTTGTCAGATGTTTTTAAGGAGAAGAGAGATTGTATTTAAAGAAAACTAAATTAATTAAAATAGTTTAAGTGGATAATTAATTTAATTTAGGTGGAGAAAAAATTGACGTAAAGAAAAATAAGTGTCATAATTAGGTTTAGGTCATTTTCATATGAATGTTGGTCCACCTGGCCACCCCGGAACATGGGTCATCACCGATGGACTAGGATGCGATATTTGGTGATGCGGGTTCACTAATGCATTTGTCTGTGTTGCACTTGAACACCAGTTACCTGCATTGGACATCCCAGTAGCGTGACTCATCACTGGTTCGGTCAAGCAAGGCAGTTGAGAAGGTGGTTTTGCCGACACAAGTGACAGCATCTGAGTTTGTATATGTTGTTTCTGTTCTTGGGCTATTTACTTGCCTCTTCTCTGGAGGTTGGCATCCACTGGTGCAGGTATCGACTAGCTTTGGAGGCTTTTCTTGGGTAGTCTCCGGTGTAAGAGGTCTGTTGGTGGGGGCGCTGGTAGTGCATTTCCTCCTGACCCGGGCTTCTGGTCCATTTGTGGATGAAGGGGGGGTGACATCGGCTGATTCCTTCGTGGATGAAGAGGACGGCAACGAGATCTCCTTTTTATCATTGGGTGCACTTTCAGCAGCTTTCCTATTTCTTTCTGCTATCTCCTCTTTAAGCTGCTGAATACGCTGTTGAAAAACAGAAAACGAGCACTGGGACTCTAGCTGCTTGTGTTCCGAAATGCACTTAATCACGCATCTCAGCGCAGTTACTTCTCTCTAGGCTAGCTTATTCTGCAGGAGGATTACAATCATATCTAAGTTAGTAGAACTATCATGAGCTTCAAAAAGAGAAAAATAGAACCACAGCAAAGGAAAATTCAGCAGCATCATAACATGCGAGCCCCCGCTGGGTAAACCATAAACCTGCGATAGCAGAGTTACTCCTATGATCCTATCCAAGCCAGCATATCCTAAAAGAGATTCAAACTCTTGAAACTGATGACAGACTCATAGCTATTTCATAACAATAACCGATACTATAACCAACAAAGTTCAGTCAGTTGGTTCCCAGCTACGAGAGTATTGAGAAAACAAACCCTAAGCCAGCGAGGTTAGGCAGGCATGAGCGAGATTCAACACTGGATTCAAACTTAACCAACATCACAACCTATAAGCAAGAGCAAGGTAAATCCCACACACCAATAACTTTGGCCGCAAAGCAGTCTGCAGACGTTGATCAACCTACAAAGACAAGCGAGCACAGGTAATCTCATGGACAAGGAGCCAAGGGTTAAGTCCAGACCATGCAAATTTGGCTGCAAAACGGCATACAGCTGACAAATAACAGATCAGTTAGTCCTTAGCCACTCATGTGAACGTGACAAGAATATCGGATTCAGATTTGAATCTTATTGTAACAACTAGTTAGTTATTAGAAAGTGGTAGATTACATGATTACACTTTAGGGAAATCAGTTTTGTAACTATTTTCCTATAACTGTAAAGATTGTGCAGGCTCGTTGATTACGCAAGCCTTGATTCTTCACATGGTATCAGAGCTTCAGTCGAACCCACAACACCGACTTCCACTGGTTCTCAAATCACTCTTCCTCCTTCCTGTAATCCTCTATCAACTACTCAAAATCTTCCTAACATGAGCCAGATACACCACTTCCTTTCCATCAAATTGAATCCGAACAACTGTTATGGAAAGCACAACTTTTACCACTTCTTCGAAGTCGTGATCTCATAGGTCTCGTTGAAGGCGATGACAAGGCTCTACAGAAAGTCTTGTCACCCGTGTCAACTTCAAACACTCCTTCTTCGACTCAAGTACAGTCGAAAATTAATCCCGGCTATGTAGCGTGGTTTCACCGTGACCAACTCCTTCTGAGTTGGCTTATATCCTCTATTCTTGAGACAATACTTCCTCAAATTATCAACCTTCACACTGTTGAGCTAAACACACTCGAATGCTAATTGAAGTAATCAGGCAGAAAACAAATCAATCGAATAAAAAAGCCAAAGAACATGAGGACTTTTAATGTGAAAAACCCATTAAGGGAAAAAATCACGGGACCTTTATTGAAGTCCACTCAAACTTCTCCACTAATCGCAAATTAATGAGTACACATCAATCTCCTCCTCTATCATATGTAGAGGGCAACAAGCCTTGACAAACAACACTATCTCATCAACACTAGATGGAAATACAAAAGGGAGATGTAACACAAAACCTCCCGGACAGGTGGCCGGAATCTAGCCAGAAAGAGACCTTCCCGGTGTCGGATCATCGGACAAGATTTGATCCTGCAAACAGGTGCTGGAAGCTTGGTGGTCTGAATATGGCTGGATCCAGGTTTTTTTGGTTGTGTTTTGTTGCTTGTTGTGTTTTTGGTCTCTTGCGGCTACTACCTTCCCTGGTTCCTACATAAAGAGTAGATGCAAAGGAATACTAGGTTAACATGTTTCTTTATTTTTTGGGCTTGGGCTTAGTCCAAAGATGTGCCATGGACCCAACAAATCTCCCCCTCCATGCCCATGAAGGAAGGAAAACCGAAAGTCAACTCCTCTCAGTGGGAGTCCATGTGTGCAAGCTTCTTGCACAATTTAATCTTCTCTCTGGTAACAACGTTCGTCATCATATCAGAGGCATTCTTGTCAGTGTGAATCTTTATTAGCGTCAGCAACTCATCTTCAATCACTTTCCGCAGCCAATGGTATCTCACATCGATATGTTTTGTGCAAGAATGATATGTCGAGTTCGTGCTCAAGTCTATGGCACTCTGACTATCACAGTAAATTGCATACTTGTTCTGATTCAAACCCAACTCTTAGAGAAATCTTTTCAACCACAACATTTCTTTTCCAGCTTTAGTAGCGGCAATGTACTCTTCTTCAATTGTAGACAATGCAACACATTTTTGCAGTTTGGACTGCCATGAAATAGCTCTCCCTGCAAAAGTAAACAAGTACGCAGAGGTAAATTTTCTGCAGTCAAGGTCTCCCGCCATGTCTGAATCTGTATACCCTTTCAAGATTGGATCTGAACCTCCAAAACATAAGCACACCTTGGAGCTACCTTTCAAGTATTTGAAGATCCACTTCACAGCTTCACAATGATCTCTTCCGGGATTATCAAGAAATCTGTTTACAACACTGACTGCTTGTGTAATGTCTGATCGTGTACACACCATGGCATACATAAGGCTGCCAACTGCAGACGAGTAAGGAATAGCTGACATCTCTTCTTTTTGTGACACGGTAGATGGACAAGACTTCTTACTCAGTTTGAAGTGACTAGCAAGAGGCGTGCTGACAGATTTCGCACTCGGCATATTGAACCTTTCCAGAAACACGTTCAATGTATTTTTCTTGAGATAACGACAGCTTTCTTGTCTTCCTGTCACGAACAATTTGCATTCCCATAATTTGCCTAGCTGATCCCAAAGTACGTCATATCAAAGGCCTTGAATAGCTACTGCTTCAGCTTTTCAATCATGGTGACATCCTACCCGATGATCAGCATATCATCAACATAAAGGAGAAGAACAATAAACTTGCCACCAAGAAACCTTTTGAAGTATACACAAGAATCTGCCTTAGTTCTTCTGTATCCCAGACTTAAAATAAGTGAATCAAACTTCTTGTACCACTGACGCGGTGCCTGCTTCAGTCCATAAAGACTCTTCTTCAGCCTGCACACCAAGTATTCTTTTCTTTTCACTTTAAAGCCCCCTGGTTGCATCATGTAAATTTTCTCATTTAAGTCACCATGTAAAAATACAGTTTTCACATCTAGCTGCTCAATCTCAAGATTCATGCAACCTGCCAAACCCAGAATTGTTCGTATAGATGTCATCTTCACAATTGGAGAAAATATCTCATCGAAATCAATTCCCTTCTTTTGTCCAAATCCTTTCACTACCAGCCTGGCCTTGTGCTTCACAAGTTTGTCATTGGCATCCCTCTTTATCTTGAAGATCCATTTGTTCTTCAATGCTTTTCTACCCTTAGGAAGCGGTACCAACTCATAAGTTTGATTCGTATGCAAAGAATTCACCTCCTCCTGCATGGTCTGCATCTAGTTGTCTTTGTCACCGTGGATAACTGCTTCCTGAAAATATTCTTGCTCTCCCTTATTAATAAGAAGAATATACTAAGAAGGGGGATATCGCTGTGAAGGTCTGCGCTCTCTTAGAGATCGTCTAACATGAGGCTCTGTAATCTCTGTTGCCTGTGGGGGCTGCTCCCCCTGCTCAACAGCTTCATGTGCTGGAAATTCATCCCCTGGTAAACCTGCTTCTGGTAACTCTTGATTCTCATGATCAAGATGTTCTTCATGAACCTCTTCTTCATTACTAGCATCATTTAAAGAAGTAGAAGAAGATGTTGGATCAATCATACCACCCTCTGCATGACTAGGCTGCTCAGTTTTCTCAAACTGTGAAATATTCTCTGCCTCACGGAATATCACATCTCTCCTTCAGAAAATCTTCTTCTTTTCAGAGCATGTACCCAAACTCTTCATTGTCATAACTCAGAAATATGCAAGGGACTGCTTTATCATCAAGCTTTGATCGCTGCTCTTTGGAAATATGAGCAAAAGCTTTGCAACCAAACACCTTCAGATGAGAGTAGGACACATCCTTACCTCTCCACACCCTTTTTGGAATGTCAGAATCAAGAGCAGCTGATGGATACCTATTGATCAAGTAGCAAGCTGTGCTGGCTGCTTCTCCCCAGAAAGATTTTGGCAAATTTGCCATCTTTAACATACACCTCACTTTCTCAATAATTGTGCGATTGTACCTCTCTGCAACCCCGTTCTACTGAGGAGTTCAAGGAACTGTCTTCTCATGTCGGATTCCATGTCTAGAACAGTAGCTCTCAAACTCTCTGGATGTGTACTCCCCACCATTATCTAAGCGAAGACACTTGAGAAGCTTCCCTGTTTCTCTTTCTGTCATGACATGAAACGGCTGGAAGTGCTGGAAAACCTGGTCCTTAGTCTTCGACAAGAATAGCCAGAGCTTTCGTGAAGCATCATCAATAAAGGTGACGAAATATTTGTTGCCTCCCAGTGATGGAACATCAATCGGGCCACAATCAGAATATACCAGTTCTAAGATATCTGACTTCTTCTGAAGATGTTTCTATAATGAGACTCTATGCTGCTTGCCAAAAATACAATGATCACATGTATTGAAAATCTTATCCTTCGCAAAATGAATTACAGACTTCTTTGTTAGAACCTGCAAGCCCTTGTCACTCATGTGACCTAATCTCTTATGCCACAAATCAGGCGAGGAATCATCATCTACAGCATTCAACCCAGTTTCAGAGATCTTCACTCTGGTCTTGTATAAAGTGCAGCATGCTTCTCCTCTGGTAACTACTAAGGATCCCTTGGTGAGCTTCCACTTTCCATTACTGAAAGTGCTCTCAAACCCCTTTCTATCCAAAGCAATCCCAGAGATTAGATTCAACCGTAGATCTGAAACATGTCTTATATCCTACAAAGTCAATGTGTAACCCATGTTTGTTATCAAACAAACATCACCAATTCCCATAATGCTGCAAACGCTGGAATTCCCCATCTTTATAGTACCAAAGTCTCCTGCTTTGTACTTAGTGAAGAAATCTCTGTTTGCAGCAGCATGATAGGATGCTCCCGTGTCCATAACCCACTCAACCTGGTGATCAGACACATGTAGACATTCATCATCACCAAATGGCAGAAAAACCAATACTTCATTACTTGCAGTAGCAATGGTGTTTTTCTCGTCGTACTTGTTTTGGCTTGTCCCTTCCTTCTGCTCTCTTTTTCAGACCCGACAGTTTATTTTTATGTGTCCCTCAATGCCACAATGATAACACTTGATTCTTTCTCTAGACTTTGACCTGTTCTTTGACTTACCACAGCTCTAGCCTCGATCATGACCCTTAGCAAACTTATAATTGCTCCTCCTCCTGTTCTCTGTGACGAGTGCTTGTGCATCATTTGAACCCATGGAATTTCTTCTGGTTTCTTCATTCAGTAATGCACTGGTAGCTATACTCTTTGACAGTGTACCCTCTGAAGCTGAATTGCTAACTGACACAACCAAATTCTCCCAAGAATCCGATAAAGAACTCAACAACAGTAAAGCCTGCAACTCATCCTCAAGTTTCAACTTCATTGTGGAAAACAGATTTACTAAACCCTGAAACACATTAAGATGCTCATTAACAGAAACAGTATCCCTGAACTTCATGTTCAAAACCTTTCTCATCAAGAAAGCTCGGGTGAAAAGGCATGCCAAGTCATGTTCTCACTGGTGGAGCAGTTGGCATACAACCGCTGCAATCTAGGAGCTATAGGAAAATACCGCAAAATACTCACAACAGAACGACCCTTACAAC
>JAOVYX010020019.1:0-17603 GCA_035668315.1 Drosera spatulata
CTCGAAATACCATACCATTGACACCAAAATCTGTAAATGATATACACAAACGTGGTGGCACCATTCTTGGAACATCTGCCATAAACACTTCCTCCTTGAGATGCCCGTTTAGGAATGCATTGTGAATATCGAGCTGCTCAAGCGGTTGTCCTTTGCATAAAGCAATAACAAGAATAGTCTGGATGGTTAATAAGTGTTTAGTATGGCGCAAAGACGCAAGTGTACGTGTCACTTGACAAGTAATAAAGTGGAGAGTAAGAGTATCGTCCCACGAAGAACTTGACCTCTAACGATCAACGTTGATAGTTCTAATGGGTCAATGATGTGTGTGTAAACACGTGTATTTTATGTATGTTAAACCTATTGTTTTGTCGTATTTGAGTTTTTTGTTTCATGTTTTTAGTTTATTTTATGATTTTGGACATGGATACTGCTGTTTATGTGTTTTTATTGTAGATTTGATTGAGAAGAGCAACTTTTGGCAACTCATGAAAAATGGACGAAAAAGCTTGAAGATGATCGAGATGAAGTGTGATGATTTGACGATATTTCAGGATGACTTAGATGATGGTGTTAATGTTCAAAGACGTTTGGAGCTATTTTGGAGCTAAATCGATGCGTTTGAGGCTTATTTGAGCAAGAATGATCCATAAAAGTTACATGACACATAGATGATAATTCGAGGCCATTTTAAGGGTGCAAATGATGCCATTTGAAGTGTTTTATGATGATATAAGGGTTACATAAGGTATACCATCGATCAGGACGAAGTCCAGAGTGAAAAAATGATGTTTGTGGTGATTTCCTGGACTGGGACGATCGTTACAACCCTTATAATTAACGACTGTTATAGTCATAAAACTCGAAGATTTCAGCAGTTACGCAGTGTAACGACCGTTACAGGTGCCCTATAACGATCATGACATAGGTCAACATGCAAGATTCAGTTTGTTAAGTCAAATTTCGAATTGTTTCCGGATTTTTTTTTATAAATATCCTTGTATTTTCTTCATTTTAAGAGAGAGGAGGTTTTCAGGGCCTTTCGGCCTCCTTTGTCCTCTCAAAACCCTAGATTAAATATCCATGTATTTTCTTCATTTTAAGAGAGAGGAGGGTCGTTTTTCAATGCCTTTCGGCCTCTTTTGTGCTCTAAAAACCCTAGACTACATTGTTGTTGTTTTTTTTTTATGCTTTTGAAGACCGGATCTTATTGTAATGCTTTGCATCTCTTCAATTCGTCATCGTATCTTCGTTCATCAACGCTGTATTATCCTTCTTTCTTTGTTTATATACAGTTATGGTTGTGATGATGTATGTAATGATGATGTACGTGATGATAATTGATATACTGAGAGAGTAATTATATAGTAGGGATAGATTAATTAAATTCTAGATAATACGGATCATGTGATGAATAGATCACCAAAACCAGTTTCGTTTATTAAGATTGATGCATGAAATCTGACCTTAATCCATTATATGTTATGACCTATTGATGACATAACCTAGCTGTTAATCGCGCTAAGTGATTAAATTGACAGCAAATAACAATTCATAATTTAAGCTCATTGTCATGACGTTATGATTGATTATATGTGAATATGATAGTTTAAGCTCATTGCTATTAATATTCATGTTTGGTTTATTCTCTTGCTTTGATTAGCATATACGACCTCATCGGTATGTAAGGGCTAGATATTAGGTTAATTATACAAGCTCATTAGTAATTAACAATCTAGCGAATGTGAAATTTATGCCTAAAGGTATCACGGCCAAACCTATCTAAATAACGAAATCCATATGATATTCATCCATGATTGATCCTAAAAAATAGAACATAATTAGCCAACCTCCGTATCTTTTTATCACATAAGAAAACACCTCAATCCTTTTCTTCAATAACTTTAGATTATTTTAGTTTATATTCAGCATTTAATTAGTTTCATCAGTTAAAAACCAACCCTCCCCACCATCTTATTTTTCATAACTATAATAGTACTTTATAGTGACTAAAAAAAAGAGAATAAATAATATTGTAACCGTCCCTGTGGATTCGACCCTTATTTCCACTACTGTATTAATTTAATATTTTTAGAGTAAGAATGAGTGCATATAAATTCTAATTTGACGTGGTTGCGACAGCACGCATCAGTCAAACTATGATGCTCGAGTGAGGTTTAATATAATGTAACGAATGAAATGTGCAACTATACTAGCACGGAAAACTAGACGATGAGTGGTATGATATGAAGTTAGGGTCCTGACCTTGCTATCCTACGGCATGATCATTCTATTTACTCTAATCTACTTATTTTTTTTAAGTGAATAGATTGTTAGTCGAGAATCCCTAGCTATACTCTAGTCCGTCTCAAGATTTAGAGTAAGTACTAGGCGTCACCTCAACGCATCTCTACGTGAGATTAACACAAGTAGCTAGTCATGCGTATGCATGATGGTTCTCCTTAGATGACTATGAGAGTTATACGAGTGGTCTCTCAACCTCGCGTTCAACTCAAGGTGAAGAATGTCTAGGTTAAGTTAACATCTATCCTCTTGGAATCAAAGCAAACTATAAGTTCAACGCTTAGTGATCAATCAAACAAGGCTTTCTGTTCAACAATCAGCACACAACCTTAAACAATGAATGAACAACTAAATTAAAAAATGAAAAATGACCATAACACTATTCAAATTACATCTCAACCCTAATGGAAGGTATAACTCATGATTCGGAGACAAAAGGCAGATCATCAAACACATGTTGTGCATACAAGTCATAATCATCTATAGTCTCAAAACACTAAGGGAAAAGATAAACAAATGATGATTTCCACTAGTTAGATTCATGATGAATGATATTGATCCTTCCTTGATATTCTTCTCCCTTCTTAGATGATGATTCGATGAGTGAAAAGTCCCAAAACAAGCTCCAAATCTCACCAACACTTAGTCACTCTATACGACGATGAACAAAGTGGAAAAATGAGTGTTTTTATGTCACCAAATGAAGAACAAGCGCCCTGGACCAAGCGCTGCAGCCGTACAACGAATGTAGGGAGTGGTGGTAACCCGTTGGGCTGCCTCGTCGTGGCCCGTTTCGGTCCGGACCCCCTCGTCGTCCTATTCAAGCCCTTTTGTGCCCGTTTAACCTCCGTTTTCGACGTTGTTGCTATCGTTTTGCTCCTCTTTCAAAAAAATATTAAAATATATGAATCAACTCAAGGAGAAACATTTAATACAATTTAGATATACAACTCATCCCAAGATGTATTGAAAATTGAGAAAAAAAAATCAAATATGTATTTTTGTACTCTAATCAATGATAGGAGCTTTCACAACAGGACTAAAGGTCTCATTGAAGTCAACACCGGCTTGTTGATGATACCCTTTGGCAACAAGATGTGCTTTATTGCTCAATATTTCCATCAGCTTTTTTTTACACGACCGACTTCATTTTGAGACGGCGATGAGGGACAAGAACCCAAGTGTGGTTTTGATATAAGACTAACATTTCTTCTTCCAAAGCAGTACACCAATGACTGAACTTAGACGCTTGCTTGTAGGTAGTAGGTTCAAATTCTGATGATATAGTTGTAGTTGAGGACAAGGCTTCAGGAAGAGGATAAGGTGGGCCATACACTATTTCATTTATGCTGCGATATTTCAACGGTGGAGTAGAAGAGTCCAGCATGGAGTTATCTTCGGTGTCAATAGAAAACAATGACAACGGAGAGTGATCATCGGCACATAAGTGTCGTGAAGAGTGTAAGCTGGAGGTATCTGCTGAAGGACTAAATGGCATCTCGTGAGTCGAGGAGGATGACAACGACGATGGGAATAATGAGTCTGCTGGTCCTGCGGTTTCATGAGAAATAAGAGGAGAGATAGGCATTTGCAATAACATGTTGTCAATGCACAACATGCTTGGTGTACGAGAACTTGATATTGATCCTGTTATGGAGGTGTACAGTCATTGAGGTTGCTGGCCTTGTACAGGAAACAAGACTCATCAAATCGAACATTCTTGGAGAAGTAAATGCTTACTAATGTCAAGTCCATGCAGTGGTATCCTTGAGAAGCAAGATCATAATCCAAAAAGATGCAGTTAACTGATTTCGGATTAACTTGTGTGAATTGTATGGCGCAAGGTGCAGAAAGCTAGCGCAGCCAAACACCTTCAATGACTTGTAGTCTGGAGCTCGGCCATGAAGCTTGTGAAGAGGAGATTTATAGTTCCCTAGACGCATTGGCAGTCTATTAATATGATAAGCGACGGTAGCAAAGGCCTCGAGCCAAAAGTTCATCGAAAGTCCAATATTGTACAAAAGACAAAAGACCCATTTCTTCCACATGTTTGTGCTTCCGTTCAACTACTCCGCTTTGTTGCGTAGTATAGGGCAAGTAAACTCCTGCCTTTATCCCATAAGACTGCAGAAATTGTCCAAAGTTTGAGTTTTTGAATTCACCGCCTCCAACTGATCTTATAGTCTTGACCTTGAGTTCTCCGCCTTTCGGAACATATAAAGCTGTCTTGATGTATTTCTTGAAATGAACAATGTGACAAAACATAAAATATTTTTTTTGTGAGATGAAAAATCAAAACATAATGAGAGTAGTCGTCAACTATGGATCAACAGAATCGGTGTCCACCATTGGAAATTACATGAGCAGGACCCCATGACATACATGACTCACATGACATACTTGTTGTTGTATTTTTATTTTTACTCTAGGGTAGCTGAAACTTTTGGAATACAATACACTGAACTGCATGGGACGGATGTCCAAGACGGACATGCCAGATTTCAAGTGTAGTACATTCGCCAAGGAAAGCAGCATGAGCGGAAACTGACTTCAATGGGTGGAAATAGTATAGGCCATTAGAGCTATTCCCAGAATGAAGAATTGACTTCATCTTGTTGTCCTTAAAAGAAAAACCAGAAGAGGTCAGCTTAAAGAACCAATCAACATCTTGACAAACTGGCGTATGTACTATAAGCTTTTATGCATATGTGGGACACATAAAACGTTGTTAAGACGAAACAATGTATTTGACGCAAAGAGAGATGAGTGAACAGTGTAAGAAATAGGGAGAGATGCCGTGACCGACAATGACTCGATCTGTTACCATGATGAGGTTGTGCTGTAGTGAGACTGGAAGTATTAGACATCTGTGAGCAGAAGCTCCGGAATCCAAACTCCAATTCAACTCATTGTCTCTTGAAGTTTCTGCCGAATTTGCAAAATCACCCCTTTGATGACATGTGCATGTTGTATGGCTAGACCAGTTACATATTTGACAGATGGGATCAGTTGAAAGCAGCGGTTGTACTGGCATATACTGATGAGCGTTCGATGGATTATTAGCGCTTGAAGCAAAACGATTATTAGGCTCCCTTGGCACTGGTGTAGGTAGTAATGGAGGCATATTTGACTGCCCTCCTTGCCTTTGAAAAGGGAAATTTGAATGGCCAATATTCTTCTTGCCAAAATTTGATTTCTGATTTCCCTTGCTATGAGAATTGCCTCTAGAATGACTTTTGTTGCCAGAACGAGTATGAGAAGCATAGACCTTAGAGGGAGCCAGTGACAAACTGGAGAATTTTGACATCAAAGTTTCCTCTTGGAGTAGCTCATCAGTAAAGTCATCAAAGGAATCACTAGGAGAACGATTATGAGAGGATGTAAATTCCATGTACTCCATAGGAAGACTATCAAGAATGTAGTCCATAAGGTTAACCTCAGACAACCTTTTCCCTATAGACAAAAGAGTATGATTTGTTTATGTCTATGTTTCATTCAAACTGGGAACCATATGCAGCTCTATGATTAATTTGTTTATGAAATCAAGTTTCGGTGTATGAGCACTTAGTCTTACCGGTGTTGTTAGCATTCCACAAATATTTCATTGGAAGGAGAAGAAAGCAATGAGCACCCCTGATACAACGTGAGAAACGGATGTGGGGCAGTGAGAATAGAACATGTGATAAGAACTACCAAAACACAAGTCACTATTTTCATAATAAAATCAGTCAGCTGGAGTATCAATCCAATATAGACAACACAGACGCGTTAGTTTAGATGGGGCAGCAATCTAGACATAAGCTCAACTGATAGCATTGTGCAGTCTGTAGTGAAGTAAAAACACAACTAAAAGGCAGTAATCGACCGCATAAAAAATACATGACATGCAGCATTGTATAAAGAAGATCAAAGGTTGTATACGAACCTGGAACATGAAATACTCGATGTGATCATTGGAAAGTCCCTAACGCGACCTTATAATATGGTGAAGATCAGTATCCATAAGCTCATAAACCAAGTAGGCATCCTTGATGTTTGTCATTTGGTCCGGCAACATGATATCCTTCAAAGCGATGATGTTATCCTGCTTTATGTACCTCAGCAGCAGCATCTCCCTCAAGATCCTCAATCCCTCAGATTGACACTGTGCTTTCATGTGCCCATTTTCATGACACTTGTAGCACTTCACCTGGGACGAGTCACGAAGACCTCGGGACTTCAATCTGGACTTCCTTTTGCTAACCTTGTTCCTTTGATGACGTCTGCCCCTATTCTCTGACTTAGCAACATATCCTTCTCCAGAACTGCTGTAACCTGAAGGATTCATCTTGCTCACATCAAGAGCTACTGATGTCACCTCTTCTACACTTAACTTGTCTTTGCCTACAAGTAAAGTGGTCTTCAATGTAGCATAGGTACTAGGAAGTGACTTGAGTAAGATCAATGCCTGATCCTCCTCTTCAACTCTAACATCCAGACTAGTCAGCTGCGTCACAAGCCGATTAAACTCGGCAATATGGTCATTAAGATCCGTTCCCTCCTTCATCTTGAGGTCAAACAAATCTGCCTTCAAATAGAGCTTATTTGATAATGACTTCGACATGTAAATAGATTCTAACTTCTCCCACATTTTCATCGGTGAGACGTCGTTCAGAACCTGATACTTTATCTGTGGCGCCAGACTCAATCTGATGGTAGCTGCTGCCTTTGCTTCCAATTCATCCCAGTTATCCTGACTCATATCAGTCGGTTTTTGTCCTTTCAATGTCTTGAACAGTCCTTTTTGCACAAGAACATCCTTGATCGTATTTTGCCAAATGCTGAAATTATTCTTCCCATCAAACGGCTCAATCTTGAACTTAACCGTATTCACCATTGTCTCAACTCCAGAAAACCAATAAAAAATTCTAGCTTTCGAAATATTTAATTCGAATCAATTAGGAATACGAAGTGAATCAAATCTTTCAAATAATAGATTTGATTTTTTAAAAGATTTTTTTAAAAAACTTTGAAATATTCTAGTTTTCAAAATATTCACTTCGAATCAACTAGGAATACGAAGTGAATCAAATCTTTCAAATAGTAGATTTGATTTTTAAAAGATTTTTTAAAAAACTTCGAATACCAATAAAAGATTTTTTTCGAAATATTCCGATCGAAAAAATCAAATCTTTCAAACCTTAGATCCAAGGCGACAACTCCTCTGGCTATTGATTTGGATCTCCCCTGGCGGCGGAAACCAGCGGCGACTTTGATCTCCTTTTGATTTTCTGACAGCGATCCCAGTTAATCTCAAACCAAAAATTAACCTTCGCTCTGATACCACTTGTTACGATTTGAATCTCGAGACAATCTCAGAATTATAATTCAGCAGGCAATCGATCAATTAACAAGCACAATTGATAAATAACAGAAACGAAAAACGACACACAAATTTACGTGGGAAAAAAGCACAATTGATAAATAACAGGAACGAAAAACGACACACAAATTTACGTGGGAAAAACCCTCAAGGGTAAGAAAAAACCCACGAGAAGAAAAACTCACTGATCAGATTACAGAGATTTGTTTTGAGATCACTCTCTCTTGTGTATCGCTCTGAAAACCCTAATTTCTCTCTCTTCTTATTTTCTACACAATAAGGATCTATTTATAGGGAAAACAGAATCAAAAACGTCAACGTTAAATCTTAACAATATATATAATAAAGTTAATGCCAAATCTCAACAAAAAGTATGGCAACCATCTATATATATATATATGGTATAAATTCAGAAAGACATCCTATGATATATCATTGTTTGTCATCTTATGATATATCATGTATGACATTATATATCAATTAATTCAATTGTGGATCCAATGATATTTTTATTTTTATTATATTTAATGATCATCAATAATTATAAAATAAAAAAATACATATTTTCTCTTTTTTATTTCATTGAAATTATTAAACCCATATATGTCATGACAAAAGAATATGTGTTTAGATTTTTTGTTATTAGTGTTAATTATTGTAAGAAAAGGATATGATTGAAAATATTTTACTACAAAACACAAATTTTTTATCAACAAGAAAAAAACCCAAAAGTTTATATATCATTCACTACAATAATTTGAATTGATTCATGTAGCGATACAATTAATTTGATAACTCTCATCATTTTTATAAAGAAGAAACAACTGAGTAAAACCAAGGTAAAAAAAATGATTGCAAGGATCTCATGAAATGTTATTTAAGAATATCGTAATAATTTCATACAGATTATATTAAAGAAGACATGTGCATTCATATTGTATACCTAAAAAAATTTTACGAAAATATTTGACAATATTATCAAACATAAATAAAATATTTAAATAATTTAAAAATTATTTTAATAATATTTTTTTACATTGATGTTGTCATGTGCACGTGATTGACCTTGGATAACAAAGAATGATAAATTTTCACATTACACTATTTAAAACTTCATTAAAAACAAAAAGACGGAAAAAATCATACAATTTTTTTTAATATTTTTTCACTATTTATTTCGTTTTACCAACTTAGTTTGGATATTTGATCATCGATGGGATGAAAACATGTATCATTCGATATGTGATATAAGTTATTTTTGTTACTATGTGACAACTTTTTACAACAAGATTATCCATAAAAATATCATTGATTATATATACTACGAAAATCTATTAAATATTCCCGATAAAATCAAAATAATTTCATAAATATTCAACATGATATACACGTAATCAATAAAATATTAACTACATCAAGATAAATAATCCTAATAAATAACCAAATTTATGAAAATTAGTCACATTTAAGATTAGAATATTCCCCGTGCGGGAAACACACTAGTTTAACTTACAAACTCCCTCCGTCCCAAAAAGATTGTACTATATATTTTGATCGGGGTACGTATGACGATAGAGGTTTGACCGGTATTGCGGGACAATGAAACGTTATTTTTGAGAAAATATCGTGAAACATTAAAGATAGTAATCGCTACGTACTATAATCGTGTGCAAAAAAAATATTTTAAATCGTTTAGTTTAGATTAGTAAAGAAACTCATTAAATTATGTGTTGAATAGTACATGAAGAGAAAAACATTATAATAATTATGGGATAGAAATAGTAAGATTTATGTATATTTTGAATTTTATAGTAATTTATTTATTTTTATAATTTTGTGAGAGAAAAAAATAAAAAAAAATAAAACAATGAGAAATTTAATTGTATGAGTTGATGTGATATAAAATTAAAAATGTAAATATTTTGATTCTTTTGTAGAAAAATATTTTCCATCAAAAGCTTATAATTTTATTAAGACGGAGAGGCTAATAATATAATATAGATTCTCTTATGACGGATCATAATGTGTTGCAATTGGTGATCATCTTGAATCTTTTATAATCAGAATGATTGTCTCGGTTATAAACAATTACTCCCTGACTCGTGATAATATTTCATAAAAAAACAATTTTGAAATAAATAGCTGCGTGAAAGTGTTGTAAGTTATATGAAACCTATGGTTATGGCCACTAAATGTTATTAGGGATGCCAATAGGGCAGGTTCGAGATGAGTATTGTACTACGTACCCAAACCCAAACCTAAAACACAAAACCAACCCCCACATCCGATCCGATCTCG
Organism: Drosera spatulata; assembly: GCA_035668315.1. Lineage (NCBI taxonomy): Eukaryota > Viridiplantae > Streptophyta > Magnoliopsida > Caryophyllales > Droseraceae > Drosera > Drosera spatulata. The sequence continues at coordinate 9,965 of JAOVYX010020019.1, forward strand.
ATCTGGTTTTAGAACCTCAAACCCAAACTCAACCCGCTCGAGTTCGGGGATATCCGTAGGTTACACATACACATAATATTTGGGTTTTAGGGTTCAGGTTTCACAAACCCGTATTGGAATATATATATATACCCTCCATCTCAAAAATAATATAACGGTTTGACTTTCACACAATACGATGTAAATTTTGACTTGTGTTGTGGGACGATCTAATATCTTTTTTAGTAAAATTATCGTAAAACATAATAATAGTTTAACTTAAATACTTTAATCCTCGGTGAGTTATGTAATTTTCTTACGTTATTAAAATGAATAACATACCTTTTCAAAATACGTGTTGGATAATATAAGAAGTGAAATGTTATAGAAATATTTTTTTATAGGATGAAGGGAGTAAGTTATACATATTCCTAATAAAAATTGGAAGACTCATTTTCATCAATCCAAGGCAACAATATTTTTTTCCTCTTTCGTTTGGACTAAAATGTCCTTCTCCATCTTTCATCTCTTGAATAAAAAAAAAAGTTAAAATAATATTGCCTTGATTAGATGAAAAACAGCTCTGAAAATCCGGTTTGATCGGATTGGGTTTTGGATGAACCCATGAGGTATGTTACCATCCCTATGCGTCAACTGTAACATATTCATTTTTGAAATTTTTATCATTGGTTCAGATTTTATCCGAATTGATTACTCCACACTCACTCTTAGTCATCACAAAACAATTGCATATTCTTTTCATTATATGAGATTTTTTCTTGAAAAGTTTCTACGTTTCATTAAACCATATACATAGAGAAAAATCATCCAAATTTAGGCGAGGACAACTTGCGGTACACATAGATGGACCAATATTAGTCACGTCACTTTTAATCTATTTATATATATAAAATTAATTTAATTTTTGTAGTATTAAAGTTTGATTTATTTTGATACTAAGTTTGTTTATTCATGCATTAATGATACAATATTTATGATTTATATTTAATATATTTAATTATAATATTTTTTTATTATCTCAAACATGTTGTTTCAATATTGTTATATATCTGTTTCATTATTGTAACATTATTGAAAGATAATAATTACTTAAATTGTTTAACATCATCACGATATAAAATTTTCAAATATTTTATATTTTCTACATGATATAAAAAAATAATTATCAATAGTATTTTTTTATATATATATAATGTGAATTAAATAAATATGTTATAGTAATTCAGGTTGAGGACTTCTATTTATATATATAATGCTATATTTGGGTTTTTTTACTACTAAAGTTTGGTATCAAGTTTGGTTGATCATGTATTAAATACATAGTCAATCAATAATGGCTAACTAATTATCCATATCTCTTCACAACCTAACAATATTGACCTATCATGAGAAATAATTCAAATAATCAGCCTTTCTATGATGTATTTTCAATAAAATTATCATATAATAGTTAAATAATTATAAAAAACTTACAATATCTCTAGCATAAGAACTTAAAACAACAACCGTTCGAAAATAAAAGAGACTGAGGAAAAGATATGATATCTATTTAAATATATAAAGATACATTCATTTTTTTTAAAAAAATTTTGGTTTATTTTGATATCATATTTGATAGGTCAGTCCTATATTAACAACACAATATTTATGATTTATATTTATTATATTTAATTTATAATATCTTTTTATTATCTCATATAAATTGTTTCAATATTGTTACATATTTATTTCATTATTATGATATCATTAGAAGATAACAACCACTAAAATAATTTAACATCATCGCCACATAGAACTCTAAAATATTTTAGATAATCTATTTGATTTAAAATAGATATATGTTGTTATCAATAGTATTTTCGTATATACATAATATGGATTACATAAATAATTTTAACATAAACCAAGTTAAGTATTGATATATATAAAACTAATTTAGTCTTTCTTGTTTGTATAACGCTTTATACATGATATATAGGAGTATATTTCTATTTTCGAAAATTCATTGGCACATTTCTTCTGTTCGGTTCACCAAATATGGTTTAGGCGCGTATAAGATGATACATTGATGGACTTCGGTTCAAGCCATAAACTACTCTCTCCAACATTAAAATAAATAACAACATTTTCACCTTGCATATAAAACTACAAATATGAGTTAGCTTAGTGATAGCCAACTCATTTTCCTGATTATGAGTTTAGAGGTTTAATATTTTATAAGAGCACTTGCATTAGATCATATATTGTTCCTACAAAATAATTAAAGATAGGTTTGGTTTGTTGTCTCAAAAAAATTGCATATGGATGAGATATTACAGTTCACATAAGAAAACAGTCTTAGTATTTTTCTTGAATGGATATGTGTTCAATGGGAAACCTCAATCTTGTTGCATTTAGCTGGTCCACAAACATTTAAGATGAAAGAAACTTAACAACAGAATTTAATTTGGAAGAATGCGGGAAGTTGAAATGAATCCGTCAACCTCATTGATTTATAAAATAAGCAATGTGATATTGAGTGAATAGTTTCTTAGTATGTGGCTGCAATATATTAATAGTAGTATCTCCGTCTCATATTAAACATCATATTTTTCTTATTCGGATCGTTTTAAAATATAGTTAGAATATCATATTTAGTTATATTTTCACATAAAAATACCAAAACAAATCATCATCTATTACAGTGCATCCATCATCTCCTTCATACTCCTCTTTCATTGTCTCTCTTAAACCTCACTTACATCCCACAATCATTAAAAAAATATTCTTTTTACATCAAATCTCATAAAAAATTCAACATATACATAAATTCGCATGTCGGATCTATTCGTTATATTTTGAGAGGAAAGTAGTGTCTCTCTATATTACAACGCTGAAATGAAAACATAAAATAAAAAAAATAAGAAGAAAACGGGTTTTTGTTTTTTTTTTTTCAAAGTTTCATCAGAGATCAATATTCAATATCCCATTTATAAAAAAGTCCTTTTATTTTATGAAATGATTTTGATTTTGATTATTGAGTTTTTTGTTTATTATTATTTTTGATTTTTACAGTTTTAAATAACAATATCATGTGCTGAATAACATGAGCTCAGTTCCAAAAATAAGCCAAATTTGTGTGCACAATCGAAAAGATAAACAGGCTACATGTTTATGGAATGGTACTTTCATCGAATCACCGGCCATCCTTTTCTTCATGATTTCTTATCTTCAACAACACATCAATAAGAATATTTCAGCACATGTATAAATCCGGGTGAAAGTTCAAAACGTAGCCGATCTTCATGTACGGAGTACTATAAATAGCTAGCTCCTGCTTGCCCATAATCTCCATTCCACTGCACCATTCAATCTAAAAACATTCTAAACAATGTCCAAAACTCCAACTCTATCACTCCCATGGAAAGTCAAGCTACAATTCTCCTTATTCGACTTCATATCCGATTACGCTCTTCAGCCTGACGGCAGCATCATCCGCTTCCTAGCAAACTTACTCGACCGTCGTGCTCCGCCTAGCACCAATTCCATATCCAGCCTTACAACCCGTGATGTCACCATCGACTCGTCAAGTGAACTCTGGTTCCGCCTCTTCGTCCCGACGGACACATCGTCCGACGTAAGGTCCATCCCTGTTGTCGTGTTCTTCCACGGCGGCGGGTTTGTCCTAATGAGCGCCGCTGCGACAAACTATCACACATTTTGTCGCGAAGTGGCGCTTAGGTGTAACGTTGTCGTTGTATCGGTTAACTATCGTCTCGCTCCCGAGCATAAGTTCCCGTCACAGTACGATGATGGTTTCGAAGTGTTAAAGTTCATTGATAAGAATCACGATAACATGAGTATCTGGCAAAAAAAAGCCGACTTCAACCGTTGTTTTCTGGTTGGAGACAGTGCGGGCGGGAACATTGCTCATCATCTGGCAGTCAGGGTCTGCCAAGCGGAGCAAAAGTTCCAGCATGTGAATATTATTGGGCTGATCCTGATCCAGCCCTTTTTCGGAGGGCTTGAAAGGGTCGGGTCAGAGACCCGACTCGAGGGCACCCCTATAGTCTCGGTGTCACGGACTGATAAGTTTTGGAAGGCGTTCTTGTCGAAGGGACAAGACCGAGACCATTGGGCCGTAAACGTTGATGGGCCCAATGGAGTCGACTTGTCGGGCTTGGATCTGCCACGTGTCGTTTTGTTTGTGGGCGGGTTCGACGCGTTAAGGGATTGGCAACTGAGGTATTATCAGTGGCTTCAGAAGTCTGGCAAGGAAGTCGTGTTAGTGGATATTCCAACAGCGTGCCATGGGTTCTATGGTTTTCTTGAATTGCCTGAAACTGATGCTCTACTAATAGAGGTTAAGGATTTCATCGTGAAGCAGTGTGCGTCTTCAACATGAGACCCAGTGGACAAGATCAACAACAGCTATGCAATGCGAGAAGAATAAATATACGCTCTCATACAATGAAAACAACATCAAGACATCCCTGTATCATTGTCAGTGATTTATTTCTTTTGATACTTTGTAATACTTCTCCTGATCAAATTACAATAGTTTGATTCGATACGGTAATTTATGTATATGTTAAATTAATAAGGAATGATAATTTTAATTTTGTGAGTGTGTGAGATAAAGAAGTGAGGAAAAAAAGAAAGAGAAATGACGGTGGGTGATTGATGTGATATAAAATAAGGATAGTTTATATTTTTATATGAAAAAAATTGATAAATAAAAAAAGATTATAATTTGAATAGAACAATCTAAAAAAATATCATAATTTAAATATGACGAAGAAAATATCTGAAATTGGAATAACAATGTTGTCTCTGAGACAAGGAAACTTCTTTTCGGTCATTGATTTTTGTACTAGCAGTTATTGTTGATAGACCGACCACAAAGACTAGATAACATATCCTCCCTTGTTCCCAGAAAAAATATGTGATATTGATCAATATGAAATTTTATATGTGTGTTATAGTTTTATAAAATTAAAAAAAATATTTTTTTCATAATAAAATTTATTGTAGCAGTTATGATGGGAGAGGATAGATATAATATAAATGAGTTTGATTGATTTTATATTTTTTTAGATAAAATTTTTTTTAAATAAAATATATTATAATTATTATGAGATATTTAAAAAAATAAGTGTTATAATTATTTTGAGATGAAAAGAGGAAATACTTCTAACCCAATTAGAACTTTGCGGGTCCTTAAAAAAAAAAAAAAAAGAAGAAAATTTTGCGGGTATTTATAGCAAATGTTGATGGGCACTGAGTGGCTCTTAGGAGGGTGGGCATAGGTCCCACGTCGTTGCCGATAAGTTATTCAGCTCATCTACAAGGACATCGTCAACTCATGCGCTCTCGTCATGGACTTGGTCTCGTTAAGAACAACTTAACGTCCCACATACGGTGTACTAAAATTAGCGAAAGATCGTGTTCTGATTGGTGCAGTGTGAAACTGCAGCAAGATGTCAACAGCATAGAACAAGGTGAAACTTTAGCAGAAACCATAAAACTGTACACGAATAGCAAGAAAGGGCTGCAGTAAGTGGTTTGTAGTCGAAGAAGATATTGGGTCGAATGGGGCCGAAGGTCGATCAAAGTCCGTATCACAAAGGTTGCACTGGATCGAGACGAAATCAGGCAAGGTGTCTAGAACCAACCTGTATGTCACAAGAATGTTAAACTTTGTCTGATACTCGCGAATAGCTCTGTGTCACTGAAGAGAGGATGCTCACCAGCAGAGAAGAATCTGTCTCATTGCCCTTAGTCCTCGAGGCCTCGACCCTTGCAAGGCAAACCTTTCTTGCAGGAGTACAGGGCTGGTAAGCTGAAGTTTGGTGGATGCCCGAGTCACGATGACGAAGTTTGGGTGGCAAGCTTGCCTGGGTGTTTCTGCTATGATCCCCCACAAGTCATTGTCTGAGGCAAAGACACTGGTGCAACAAAATCATCAACGAAAATATTAAACAAAGATCAGCAAAGAACACAGTAGAGACGCCATTATAGAACAGACAAGCCAACAAGGTTTTGAGAATGCAAATCAGCCAGCAATTTAATATATGATTCTGATGATCACTCGAACGGAAAAATAAACAGAGTATCTAAATTTCAAGGCATCATAACTTGAAACAAGGATACAGATGAATAAGTTAGACCAGCATACTAAAATCAGTCGATCATTCATCAACACTACAGAAAAAAATTCAGTAAAATATAGAAAATAGGAAGATACATACATATCAAGTTAAAAATGAGATTGTAGTAAAAGCTATCTTCATTGTTGATGCTAGTACGTCTAGCAAGATAGTTTACTATGTGAATGAGGCAGTCTGCGTTACTAGCATCAGATAATAGGTTTATTGGAGCTATGACTCAGTTTCATAGATATGCACTAGCCGATTAAAACCACAGAATATCTTTTTAGATTTACCACCTGAAACAATCCTACAAACACTATATTTATTCAAGAAGTTCTATCATAAAGATGCATTGAGACGAAGACAAAAGGCCAAAGAGTGTTAGCCAATAACAAAATCAACCAAGCCGAAATGATGAGGGGATATAATGAGGGTTCTGTTTTCCCTTTCTGCAACATCATTTTATTGTGGTGTTCTATGTGTAGAGAAGTTGTGCTTGATGCCATGGTCATCACAGTATTTGTCAACTCCTGATTGATCAAATTTTGTACCATGATCACTCCTAATTATTACCGCATCTAAAACTTTCTCATTTTGTATTTGTCTGAGGAACCTAGTTAGCAGACTACAAGTTTTACTTTTCTTGTGCAGGAAGATTATCGAAGTATATCTCGAGTAATCATCTATAATCATCAGTGTATATTTCTTCCTACTTAAGCTCTCTACATCTACTGGTCCAAATAGATCCATGTGCAGTAGTTCAATAACTCTTGTGGTTTCTATTTGGTTAACATATTTAAAACTTGTTCCAGTCTGTTTTTCTTCTTGACATGGTTTGCATAGTTTATTTTTTTTAAATTTAACTTGAGGAAGGCCTCTTACTAAGTTACCTGAAGATAATTTTGACATTATTTTAAAGTTTAGATGTGCTAATCTTTTATGTCCTAGTCAATTTATGTCATCTGCATCCTTAGTGTAAAATCATGTGACTTGTACAGACTGTGAAAAGTTGAAGTTTACTGCATAGATATTTTCTGATCTATGACATATCAGTTAGACTTCTTTTGACTCTTTATCTATGACTCTACAAGTGTCATTAATAAAAATCACTTCATAATTCTTATCACACAATTGACTAATGGAAAATAAATTATGTTCAAACCCTTTAACATAAGTAATATTCTTAAAGATTAAGGAACCTGTACCAAGGGTTCCATAACCTTTAATTTTACCTGTTTTGCTACCACCAAACATGACCAAGGGGCGTTTTTCTATTCTGTAATCTTACAGTATTCTCTTGTTCTCCGTTATGTGCCCCGAGCAACCACTATCTAGATACCATGCTTGATCCTAGTTAACCTTTTTGCCATCGTCAGACCTGGCCATGAGACACAGTTGAGCATTTGAGATTGTTTCTTCTTCATTTGAGTTTGTGTCACTCCTAGTCTTTGCAGCATAGGCTCTTGCCTTCTCCTTCTTGTTGAAGGCTCCTTTTGGGTCCTTCTTTT
>JAOVYX010020020.1:0-17603 GCA_035668315.1 Drosera spatulata
AACTTAAGAAGCGTCTTACTTCAACACCAATCCTCACCCTCCCTCACGGCGAGGATGGATTCTGTATATACAGTGATACTTCTATACAAGGACTTGGGTGTGTCTTGTGCAGTACATACACAGTGATGATAGATCTTGTGAGATCTTGTGCAGTACCTATAAAATTGAGATCGTCCACATACACAGTGATGATAGAAAGATCATCTTGTGATTTTTGTACAAAGACACATCGGCATACATCACTACTCTTGTATCCTAATTTAATAAGATACTCACTAAGCCGATTGTATCACATACAATCAGATTGCTTTAAACCATATAACGACCATTGTAGTTTAATTGAGTATAACTGATTGGATTTTATATCTCTGTCACATTTAATCCTTCAGGGATTCTCATATAGTTTTTCTTATCAAGGGATCTATATAAATATGTCGTCACAACATCCATGAGTTTGGTTTCAAGATTTTCCATCTTTGCCAAACTAATAAGGAAACGAAGATTGATTCCATCCATTACTGGAGAATATGTTTCCTCATAATCTCCACTAGGTATTTGTGAGAATTCTTAGGCTACTAATCTAGCTTATATCTCACAATCTTATTCTTTTCATTTCATTTACGAACGAAAACCCATTTATTTTCAATAAGAGTAATGTCATTTGGTGTTGAAACTACTGACCCTAACATTTCTTTTTTAAACAAAGATTACAATTCTCCTTTGATTGCATCTTTTCATTTTGGCCAATCCTTTCTTTGTTTATATTCCCGAACACTTTTCGATTCAGGAGACATATCAATTTCTGATGCAATAGCATATGCAAATATGTCATCAACTATGACATCTTCTCGATCTAATACTTGATTTGTATTCACATAATTGATCGAGATCTCTTGATTTTCAGACTGTACATTCTCATCAAGAATATTATCCTTTTTAGGGGATATTTCATTCTGTAAGATTTTTGTCTCTTCTGGTATATTTGAGATAGCAATATTACCATTCTTTTTTTTTTTTTTTGTGGTATAGTGTCTTTTACACCAGTTGATTTTTCACGCTTCAAGCATGGCTTATCATCAAGAATATGAGTCTTACCAAGGTCTAGACTATCATCGTTCTTCTGAGGTTTGTTTATTCTTAATGGCGCATTTATTGTAGGTATATGTGACTTCGCAACTTTACTTACATAATTAAAAGCATCAGATATTTGATTGCAATATCTTGTGAGTGAATAATTCTTTTTACTTTATTTTCACATTAATTTGTACGTATATCTAATCCATACAATCATATTGCCTCCCAAAAAAATTCTGACTTTGATTTAATTATACTGATACAAGGTACAAGGTACAAGGTAGATCCGAAGATAAGTATATCATTGTGTGCAGCAGATGCTCAGTAGAGTTTGAAAATGTTAAGGATGCCAGTTATATGTGTTTGGGTTGACAAATCGTATCTATGTTACGTGAAAATTATAATATTTTGATTCGAATTGAAAATTTATGTATATAGGTTGAATTTATATTTAATAATATTAAAAATATAATTTATTATAACAATTACGAAAAAAATTAACGGATGTACTATAATTGATTTGAAATATTTTTTATCAATTAAAAAATATTGTAATTTTTATATCCATATAATATAATTATCGTAATTTTTAAGAGACGAAGGGAGTATGTTTTTATAATCTTTGGATCCATTTTGGCTGCAGCCAATTATTTATATAGATTGAGATGATTAGTAACGCCCAACAATTGTATTACAAGTTTAAGGACCTGTAGGGTTTGAGACGTTACACTCCTCAATTATGTGCATCGTCTTTAATTCTGTAACTAATGTTGGATACAAAATAAAAAACTTATTTTATTAATAAGTGATTCCAAAGGATATTAGATTGGCAATATACAAATCTATTTAGGATAAAAGGGGGTTAAAGACATTTTAGCTAATTGGCAAAAAAAAATCAATCTTGATCATTGATTTTTTCAATTATTCTTTTTGTCAGTTTGATATCAAATTTAGTTGATCATGCATTAAATACATAACCAATCCATAATAACGTAATTAATTGCTCATGATTTTACAACCTTATAATATTCCATAATGATTAATTAATTGTCCACGACTCTTCACAACCCTATAATATTAACTAACATAAGAAATAATCCAAGCAATCAATACCCCAAGTATAAACTTAATAACAAAATTTAAAAATACTTATTAAAAAAAATTCCCAAGTAATTACTTAAGAAATTCTATTTCTAATAGAAACTTATTATCATATGAAACTTAGGTTTAGAGCTTGTCATTATAAATATATAATACAAATACAGGAAATTTTTTTTGTTGGTTATCCACATGTCAACCTAGTATTGGTTAATTTGATTATGAATCAATATATTATATTTTTAATACAGAGTATCATCCCATGATATGACATCTCATAGGATATCATGGTATGCCATGATATATATTCTTAATATCTAGTATATATCAATCAATAAAATTATCATTGAGGGATTCAATAGTAATTTCATTTTCAATATATTTAATAATCAACATTCTTGATATCTAAACTCTATGATGGTATACGTAGCCAACAAAATATTGATGATGTCAAACATAAATAGTTCTATAAATAACCAATTTATAAATAATTAATCACTTATAAGATTAAGATATTTTTCACATATCGCGTGGATGACACGCTTGTTTATTATTAAAGCTTTGATCATGACAAAGGAAATGAACGATTTAACCAAATAATTACTATCATAATCAATTCTAATTATAAATCTAATAAAATATATAAGGAAGAGAATAAGTTTTCGTTTGTTCAGTCATTAGTTTGATTGATCATAATCCATTTTATTAACTACCCCTTTTGGAGAATAAATAAACAATAATTATTAAAAAAATCATATTTTACTAAAAAATTTCAAAATTTATCATATGATTTATATAATAAGGATTGAGATATAATATTATGTAATATCATTCCCATACAATGAGGGATATTTCGGGATAGAATATTTTAGATTTAATGAAACTATCAATTTTAAGCATGGAAGGGTTTTATCAAACTTTGAAAGTGTAATGTGTATCGCTTTAATGCTTAAGGAGGCGATTGGTCTCAAATAATAATCTTAACTGATGAGCAGTTGAAATGGTTTTTCAGACGATTTCCTTCGCCATTTACACATAGGTTCTTGACAACAATCAGTATTGAGAACCCGGTATGCTAGCTTTGAATTCGAAAATAATTTATCATTTATCCCCAGAATATAGGTAAAAATAAATTCTTTTCGGTATGATCTCTCTAGGTCGTGAAGAACGAGTTAACCTCTGATCTTGTTGAACGATGCTTATTACATAAGCAGCAGGCGATGCAACTTGTAATAAATTCTAGTCAAGAACTGTAGAACCATTGTTCTTTTTGTTTCTTTTTAGCATTATTGGTCTATTAAGCTCGAACTTTCTATTATCAATAACTTGAATAAATGTCGAAAGGAACATCCAGTTCTAGACGGATGATGTCGAGTGTAAAACATACAAGGTGAAAACATTCATCCGTCTAGTCAAATATGATACCCGGCCGTCATCAAAGAGGAACTTGGCTGCTCAAAGAAACACTCCTATTCTATGTTTGCCCAGATCGATCCTGTTTCCTAGAGAAACGCAGAGCTGTAGGAAACCGCAAGCCAAATCCATGTCAAAACAATCAGCTTTGCCTGCATCCGAGTGCGAAACAAGATGTTCAAGTAAACAAAAAGGCAAGAAAAACCAAGACGTTCAAGAAAACCAATCCGTTTCAAACACCATTACGTCACTAAAACCAAAATTTTGACGAGATTGGATCTCATCACCTCACAAAGTCCTAAAATTGCCAGTAGTTAGAGAATCCTGTCATCGCAGATTAGGTGTTAGCGCTCAAACGGGAAAGGAATATCCACGAAGATACTTGGAGTGGACACCTGACTCACGAGGCTACACACCCAGTTCGTGCAACCAGCAAAACATGAGAAGTGAACTAGTTTGTGCACCAGTATAATTATACATGGTATTTATAAAAAAAATTAAATCAATTAGAATAATTTAAGTGGATGATTAGTGGATAATTAATTAATATTAATTTAATTTAGTTGAAATAGAAATTGATATAAAGAAAATTGAGTGTCAAAATTAGGTTAGGTCATTTTCGTATTAATATGATATTTTCGTATTAAGATCGTATTTTTCCGTATTTGAGTATTAGGGTTGCATTTCATTCATATTTTGTATTCTTTCCTCATTATATCGTCAAATAAGCCTTTTAACCCCGCAAAATAAATTATAACGTACGATAATTTACTATTCACTTTAATTATTGTAAAATTAAATTTTACAAAATTCTTCAGGTGCTTACAAGTACATCTACCAAATAAGAATAGATCCACATAAATAAATCTTGAGTAGTATTTACAAAATCAAACAAAACCTTACAAAAGTAATTACAACCTCTTTACATCAAATACACAAATGTACAAATTATTTATAAATTCAAATACATAATGTTTGCTGTGATATTTCAAATGAACTCCAGTCTCTTCCCTACAAAAACATTTTCTACGACGATCGTTTCTAGATCGATGGCGACGTTGGTTATTGCTTTTCATCACAATCAAGCATTGGTTTCTCATCATAATCATCGACGACCACGTTTTTCATCGACAAGAGAAACCCAAACCGACAAGAAGAAACCTTTGGTCCGATCATCAACTCCTTCCACCAAATAACCCTCGTTCCACCAATTCCTATCCCAACAAATCCGACAAGAAGAAACCCAAACCAAAACTTCACGACCTCTCCCTTCAGTAGTTCCTCCTCATCGAGAGGTGACAACGATGTCGAAAGGGATTTCTACGAGTATGATTTTTACGTGTTTAAATTCGGGGTCCTTTCCCTCTTCTTCGGCGGGAGGTGTTAGGCAAAGGCGGGACTGCACGGGGCGACGCCGGGGTAGCTATGGGTGGCGGCGCTTGGCGGCTCTGGGAGGTAGGAGAGGGAGTTAATGAGGAGGGCGACGCTGATGGGGAAGAGAAGGGAGGGAGTGTGTGGATGGGAGGGATATTGTTGACATTTTTAATAAATTGGGATTTAAAGAAATTAAATTTAGTGTGGGTACCTTTTCATAATAAAAGTTTTTATGTGGTAAAAAATAAAATGAATGACTTATTGTCGTACTATATACTATTAGATATGATTATATATATATATAGATAGATAGATAGATAATAGATTTTTAGGATTTTTTATAAACTTTTTTTATGAGAATACGATTGTTTATAATTCTTTTTATTTTTTTGTTATAAAGATTGTAAAGTTTTTTTTTAATATATAAAATTTAATATTTAAAAAAATTGATAAAAGATTGATGACGTCTTATATCTTGACGTATCATGTTCTTTGATGTCGTGGAAAAAATTTTGTATATAAAATATAAAATAAATTTGCGACATTCCTGATATATGTTGCTCCAATGAATCTGAATCACAGGTGCAGGCTTATCCGACCAAGCCCGAGAAGAGTAAACCGCCACAAGATCAATTTCATCGGGTCAAACTACAAGACACTATGGATCAAGTCCTTTTACTTTTGAGCCAACTGCAAGCCTAAGAGTTGGGTCGTAACCTGTAATCCACGAGGGTCTCTGCTGCAGCAATTATGCTAGACAGATCCTTCACATTTTTTTGCCTCCGTAACTCGAACTGCGGCCATGCTTACAGCCCTGACATAAAGTTAAATAGTTTGTCCTCCTCGAACATGTTGTTGATATTCAGCATCAACAAACTAAACTGCATAACATACTCACAAGTAGTCCCCTCGTGCCTCAACACTTTGAGTTTTTGTCTAGTGAGCCATGCCATATTCTTCGGCAAGAATTGATCCCTCAATTCCTTTTTGAACGCATCCCATGTGTTGATCGCAACTTTACCAGCCCTTTGATCCTCATTGATTTGAGATCTCCACCACAACTTTGCACCTTCGCTAAGATACATCGCTGTGATCGTTACCTTCTCCTTATCAAGGATCTTCGCTGCTACGAAGTATTGCTCCATATCCCACGCGAAATTCTCAACATCTTTAGTATTATACGCCTGCTAAACGACATTGGTTCTGGCACCTTCACCTTCGAAGACACCTTGCCTATCTCCAAACTTGAACCTTGAACCATTGCCATAACACTCCGCTTAAGCAACACCACGTCTGCGCTCAAGGTTTTGAGTTCGCCCTTGAACTTGTTCATCTGGCTTTTAATCAAAGCACGAAGCTCATGGTCCTTATCATTCAGCGTTCCCCACACAGCTTTGATTTCGTCGAGAACAGTGATTCTCTTGGACTCAAGCTGAGCGACTCTCTTTTGGAGATTTAGCAATTGAGTACCCATATCATGGCACTGATTCGAGATGGTATCATCCCCTTCAAAGTCGCGCTGTCCCATGAACTCCTTTATCGCGGTCACACGAACTCCCAGTTCAGCTGTTGTCACCATGATTCCAACAGTTCAGCCACGTTTCTCCCCAACAATGGCCTTAAAATCGTGATTAAGATCACAAGGTTTACCCTTGATTACGTACACAATCTATCCTGAACCCAAGAACAGATTTTGTTTTTCTTATCAAACACCCGCAACGAAAACGAACATAGCACTCAGCCAGTCTTGAACTTGGCTTTCCTACGAATAAACAGCGCTCTGATACCAACTGTCACAGGGTCGATTCTGTCCTCAAATGTTTCACGAAAAACCCGCCCCCATGATGCGTTAATCCCCGACGAATCAGCCAGCAACACGTACGTCAAGCATCCCACGCTTTTGTTTTACTCGGCGGAAGTCTTTGGAGCAGCCTATGTCTCATTTTCGTGTTTCAACAAGCACAATTGAGCCACACAATGAATACAAACGAACCAGCAACCAATCAGCAAAAATTTACGATCAAAAGATCAATCTTTTATTGCCTTCCCAACAACACAAAGGAACCCTACGAATTAGCAAAGCAAAGCACACCCCGCGCTTTCTTGCCGAACTCTTTTTAGTGATCTCACCCACAATCCGCAGGACACACACAATATCTTTTATCTTGAATAATATCTTTGTCAAGATTTTCCCACGATATTTTCTTGCTTTGCTTATCTTCCTTATCCTTATCTTTCGCGATGATATCTTTCATAAATCTTCTCGCAAGATTTGTTCCAATGACTCGTTCATCAATCCACCCCAATTGATGGGCTTAACATCGTTAGTTGCTACCCCCAATTTGGACATCGAACTTTATAAGTCCAATTCAAGATTTTCTTCGCAATGATCCTGACCCACGTTTCGTCTTTGGCCACCATTAAACCAAGGCCTTTCTATGCTTTCCAACGTCTAAGCACAACCCTTGAACGTGGCACCAAGCATGGGGAACAATGCTACGAATTTTGACTTGCCTTTGATTTTAAGACACCTCTTCCCCTCAAAGTAGATAACAACAAAAATCCCACATGACAGGAACAACCCCGTCCCCTTCTCATGTAGTTCAATTATCCGTTTAGGAAATCAAAGCGAATCAAACTTAGCACGAATCCTAGAAAACTCGTCATCGGTCTTCGTTTGCCAACACTTAGGAATCTCGCAACGTTCGATAACCCTTAGAACACAACACACTCGCGTCTAAGTCCAAACGTAACGCTAATCATGCTTAGAAAACTTAGCCTTTAGAACATGTCTTGTGCATTCAAGTCTTAACACAACGTGTCATGTCTCGTAAACATTCGCTTACCTTTACAACGCGCCTCACTTGCGTTCAAATCCTTGCGCAACGTTTCTCGCTGATGCTCGCTCCCCCTTGCAACGCGCTCGCTTGCGTTCAAATCCTAACACAGCGTCGTTCCTGTCTGGCTAACATGATCCCGCGCTCGCAAGAACTTCCAAGCGCACGTAATTCCTGCCCCGCATCAGTGAGGGTGTGGCAATTAGCTAATGCTGGTGAAGGATAATAGGCGAGTTTTGGCAAAAAAAAAAAAAAAAACAAGAAGCATTTTGTACAATTTCCTCGATCTTGGCAATTATCTAGGTTTGTTAGTGATACCCGAATTCTTTTTTCTTCCCGCCTTATTGCTGCATTGATATTTAGCCTTTAATTTCCGAAGATTTTAAAAATCTAGCATCATGCTTGATTTTCTTTATTAGTTCATGTGACATTTTTTTTCCATGTCTTTTTTCAACTCAAAAATTCTGTCATCTTATTTGGTTGGTCTGGTGAAAAAAAGAAAAAAGAAAAAAAAAAAGAAACATAGACAAGAATACATTGCTGCTAAGCGCCGGGAGAGAATGATGAATCGAGGTGTTGATATTGTGAAAATAAATAAGGCAATGATCAATTGAATTGTTAGGTAATGAAACTCTCTTGCTTTATCACATAAATTTAATATGCATCTTATGTGGATAAGTATCCTGAGCACTACGGGGAAGGAAAGAAGCATTTGTGATCTTGCTCTGATGTTGCTAGGGTTGGTATAGTCATACATTTGAATTATGTATCAATGGAGCATGTGAAATCGGGACAACCTTGCTTAACGTATTGTGCTGTTTTTTGTGCTCTGATCATTTCATGTGAATCTTGTATTGGAGGCGCATCTAATGGTGGAAGTTTTAAATAAGTAATACCAAGTTCAATTGTCCTCGCTAACTTGTACACACCCTTCTTGATTGTAGAAGCTGAAGCAGATGGTTGTGGAGAATACAGAGCTGTTGTCATTCCAGCGTATGCATAGCCGGGACTGTCTAAAGGTGGATAGGCCTTGAGCCTCCGACGGTTCTCACGACTGCGCTTAATTCCTAATCTGGGCCTTACACTAAAAAAAGGATGAATTTGCGACTAAATTATATTTTTAATCGTAAAATTAGCGACTATAATTACATTTTAGTCTTAAATTTTACGACCACATAGATTTAGTCGTAATATTTGCGACTAAAATATAATTATAGTCGTTAATGTTACGACTAAAAATATAATTTAGTCGTAAATTCATCCCTTTTTTTGTAGTGTAAGGCCCTATAAGAATTTAATCGTGAATTTTACGATTAAAATCAAGATTAGTCGCAAAACTAACGACTGAAAAGAAACTTGGTCGTAAATTTAGCGACTAAAATACTTTTACCTATTTTTGCGAACAAAATTAATACTAGTCGCTAATTTTGGGACCAAAATCAATAGTTGTCTATAGTTAATTTTCTTAAAAAAATCAAAAATTAGTTTTGTAATTTTGCGATCAACATATTTTTTGTAGCAAATACAGCGACTAAATTATGACTTTAGTCGCAATATTGGTGACAAATTTGGTGTATTAGTCGCAAGTTTAGCGACTATTTTTAATGATTAGTCGTCATATTAAAAAGTTCATATAATATGTTTGCAACAATATAATCAGCGCCAATGTGTGTGTCACTTTAGGATTAAGTTCCACGTGTCCGCCATGTCATCATTCGATTTGTTTTTAAAAATTTAGCGACTAAAATTTTAAAAATAGTCGTTAATTTTGCTACTAAACTTAAACTATTAGTCGCAAATAAATAATAATCTTTTTTTACTCGCTAAATTAGCCACTAAAATTACCTTAGTCATCAATTTAGCGACTAATTTTTTTTTGTTTAGTCGTAAAATTTGACTAGCGAGGAAGCTTTTAGGGACTAAGATTTTTAGTCTTATAATAATCGTAAAACATATTTTAGCGACTAAAACTTCCATTTTGAGGTTAAAAACCTTAGTCGAGAAAGGCTGGTTTTTTTTTTTTTTTTTTTGTAGTGTTATAAATGCAAAGATTGGCATCTATTTATCGTTTGCAAAACTTTTTCCTGGTTCCATCAAGAAGCGGTAGGCTGCGGCTTCTGATACCACATTGTGTTTTGATTACCTTGCTCCTAAGTCCTAACATTTATTTTTCTGCTAACTCACGAATTGGTAGCAGTGCAATCTTCAATAAATTTATCATTGCTTGACATCACAAAGTATCCTGATGTCACAGACGAGTTAATTTTGGGAGGTTTTATTTGAAAAATGATCTAGAGTTCTCCACAACTCTCTAGACCTCTCCACACCATTCTAGAAAGTTCTATACTTCTCCAGGAGCTTAAGTTGTTTAGACTTTTTTAGAATGATCTAGGATTTTCTAGATTAATCTTGAGAAGTAGAGAGAGTTCTAGTCAACTTTAGACCTTCTCTAGTTAGGAAGTAGTTTTTAAAGAATTCTTGTAAATATTAGACGGGGAAGAGTCTAGACCAAGAATCTAGATCCTTCCATACACTTGTATATAAAAGGGTGCAAGGCTCATTTGCAAAACATCCCACATCCCACAAACTCTCAAGCATTCCAAAACAATATAAAGTGTACTTTCCCTTACTAAGTTTGTTTCAAGTTCCCATTTTCTCTCTCTAAGTTCTTACTTAGCCATCTTGACATTAGAGTTAGACTAATCTCAAGCGAAGGAGTGAGAAACTTGCGTGCCACACGGGTAGAGAAAATCTATGCTCATGACAGTTGGTATCAGAGCCAAGGTCAAGTTCAAGAACTAGGAAAATGGCGGATTCGGGTATGACCGAGCAAATCCTCTCTGGGGAAGAGATGAACATCGCCAACATTACCACCCGCAAAGGGAAGGGTAAGTCGAAGGATGTTTAAGGGGCCATAGAGGCACGACATTGGAAGAGGTCGTGGTCAAAATGGTAGAAAGGTTGGAGGAAGAAGTGCCAAGCAAGGAGGAAGTCGAGGCTTGAGAGGAAGACCTCAAAGATGAGTTACAAGGCATCCTCAACACTTGTTTGGACAACCTTCGCAAAGAGTTACAAGCGCAAATGGATGAAATTCGTGCAATGATGGCCACTCTCCAAGAGGAGATGAAGGTCGTGAGTGAGGATACTTCGCTATGCAAGGCGGCCATAGCACATGGCGGAGCGAGCTTTGGATAGGGAGCACGGTTCGAGCCTCCTTAACCAAAGCCGTTTTCTGGAAAAGAGATGCCAAGGAGCTTGATATCGTCTTCTTCTCCAACATGGAGCAATACTTCGATCACTTGGGCATAGATGATGAAGACAAGAAGATCAAGCGGGGACGTCGTCGCTATAATGACATACAAGCGGGGACGTTTACCATGAAGATGTGGGATCAATTCAAGAAGGATCTCAAACTCCACTTTTATTTGGAAAATGCCCAACATGAGGTCAATAGATAATTACGAAAGTTGAGGCAAACGGATACGATTCGGGAGTATGTGCAGGAGTTTACGGAGTTGCTCTTCCAAATTGATGACATGTCCGAGGAAGACAAGCTCATCTACTTCGAGGATGGACTTCAACCATGGGTGCAACAAGAGTTACAACGATGTGGTGTGCAAACTCTTAGGACGGCCATAGCGGCGGCAAAATCATTCATCGAATTCAAGAGGAGCGAGTCTCCAAGGGACAAGGAGCCAAGGAGTGACTCCGAGAAAGGTGAAAGAGAGGGCCATTGAGGGGTCAAATCGACTTCGAGTTTCGCTAGCAAGAGTGACTTGAAGAAAGGAGAGAAAGGAGGGTGGAAAAGGAGCACATCTAAGGACGCAGTGAAGTCCAAGGGTGAGGAAAAGTGCTTCTTGTGTGATGGCCCTCACTTCGTTAGGGAGTGTCCGAAGAAGAATGCTCTCACGACTATGGTCGCTGGCGTGGAAGAGGAACCCGTGCAAGAGATGGGATCATTGAGGATCCTTAATATGGTGAAGACCATGGAAGAGAAGTCTTCATCGAAAAGGTTGATGTACGTCGATCCGGTGATCGGATCATACACAATTCATGCCTTGGTTGATACCGGGGCAACTCACAACCTTGTCTCGTGGGAAGAGACAAAGTGATTTGGACTTCGAGTCAACAAAGAGAAAGACGTGCTCAAGATGGTGAACTCGAAGGCCGAACCAATCGATGGCGTGGCTAGTGGCATACGGCTTCGTATTGGCGATTAGAAGAGATCAGTGCATCTCACGGTCATTCCCATGGATGACTATCCTTTGATGCTTGGAATCGACTTCATCGAGGATGTGAAGGTGATACAAATCCCCTTCGCTAATGTCTTGCACATAGTGAAGGACGATGGAGTTTGCGTGGTTCCGATGGTACGACGAGCGATGAAGACTCAAGCAAAGATGGTTACAACCATGCAACTCTCCAAGGGAATCAAAAGTGAGGAAACTACTCACTTGAGGAGAGGCGAGATCTCTCATGTGACAAAGAAGGTGCCAAAGAAGAACTCACAAGTCTTGTCGAAGGAACACGGGAAGGAACTTCCACCAAGACGGCAAGATGGGAGCTCGAAGACTTATCGCAACGATTCAAGAGAAAGATCGAGTCATACAAGTACGTCGTGACGAGGACGTCCACAACGTAGGTGGAGGAGAGTGTCACGGACGAGCTAATTTTGAGAGGTTTTACTTGAAGAATGATTTAGAGTTCTTCACAACTCTCTAGACCTCTCAACACCCTTCTAGGAAGTTCTATACTTCTGTAGGAGATCAAGTTGTCTAGACTTCTTTAGAATAATCTAGGATTTTTTAGATTAATCTTCAGAAGTAGAGTGAGTGGTAGACAACTCTGGAGCTTCTCTAGTTAGGAAGTTGTTTATAAAGAATTCTTGTAAATACTTGTTGGGAGAGGGGGGGGGGGGGAGTCTAGGCCAAGAATCTAGATCCTTCCATGCACTTGTATATAAAGGGGTGTTAGACTTGCAAAACATCCCACATCTCACAAATTCTCTAGCATTCCAAAGCAATACAAAGTGTACTTTCCCTCGTTAAGTTTGTTCCAAGTTCCCATTTTCTCTCTCTAAGTTTTTATTTAGTCATCTTGCAATTAGAGTCAGGCTGATCTCAAATGAAGGAGTGAGTAACTTGAGTGTCGCACATGTAGAGAAAATCTATCCCCATGACCCTGAGCTGTCCTAACAAATTGGTTAGTGTCGGTGAATAAACAATAGGTTAGTCCAATTTAAAGTTTCTCCACAACCGTCTTCATTTTCATCATAACGTTTGGTTTATTGTGGGGGAGAAAAGTAAATTAGTGTGTTGATTTGCTTGCAGGAAAGGGTTCATAGATCTGTAGCACGTACAGGTGAATTGTGTCGGCTCAGGGAATAGGTTGTTTAATCTGACCCATATTCATTGTTTTGATATACTTCTCCACAACTTAACCAGATGCATTGTCTCATTCGGATCTGAAAAATATCGTATTGCAAATGAATTGAACGATATAGTTCCTAAGCCTTTTCTTCTGTCTTGTACGTTTTGTGACAGAGCTCAAGCCTTGATTCATGGGCATTTACACACTGGCGTTGTCTTTGTTACCCATGCCTCAATTCATGTTATGGATACAGAGTCAGTATTTCATGGGCCGATGGGGTTTAACAAAGGAGCCTTTTTTCTTCTCCGTTTTTTTTTTTTTTTTGGTAACTTGATTTCAGCATACTTTTCACAAGATGGTCATGCTAGCCAAGGAAAGGATGGGAAGGTAGCTTACACTACTAAGGGGTCAGGCTAAACTATTTTTAAATAGCAATTTCTGATCCTTTCATTTTTGAGTGTTCTATGTTTCACATGTTATGATATCGGGAATCCAACTTAAGACTAATACATCATGCTCTATTCTTTTGAGATGAGTGTTCACTATGAATTCTCTTTACCTCAACCAAGTCAGATTAGTAGTATTTTGTGATTCACAAATTGTAATTTGGATAATATATTTTTGGGAGAAATACCCAAAACTACAAAAAGTTGAAAAAAAAAAACCTAAAAACATACATACGGAATCATAATTCCCAAAAACTATAATTTTAACTTTTCCCCCCCTCTTTCCTCGTCCTCCTCCTTCTCTTCTTCTCCCAGCATCACCACTCCTCCACTGTTGACCACCACCACCTCTGGCCACCTCAGCTACCGACCACCACCACCTCTGGCCACCTCAGCTACCGACCACCACCACATCTGGACATCTTCGTCGCGGAACATCACCTCGAGAACTAGTGAATCAACCCACCCTCCGGCATTGCATTCTATTTTGTTGAAGGACTCTGTTTCATTTTGTTCAAGCGCTCTATTTTATTTTGTTCATACGTTCCGTTTTAAAATTTATTCAGACGCTCAGTTTATTTTGTCCAAACACTCTGTTTCATTATGAAATGGAGTGACAGTTCAATTTGAAATAGGGTGACAGTTTTTTTTTATTTACAACTTAAGTTATTGTGTGATAATTTTGAAATAGAGATCTTGTTCTGACGCTCTGTTAAGAAACAAAGCGTTTGTTCTGATGCTCTGTTTCGAAATAAAGCGTCTGAGTAAAGCATCGAATATAGATACACCTCATTCAACGCTATGATTTCTACAAAACATACATTGATTTCTTCATTGAAAAGTTATAAATTACATGATTATTTTCTCATTCAAAGAATATACATACACCTGAAAAATATACATACACCTCATTCTACACGATAATTTCCTCATTCAAAAAAACAAAACAAAGCGCCAAAATCTCATCACAAATGAAAACAGAGCGGTAGAACAAAAAAAAAAAAAAAAAGAGCAGCAGAACAAAAAAAGAGATAGTACAAAAATAAAACAGAGCAACAATACAAGAATAAAATAGAGCAGCAAGTCCGATTGAACCAAAACAGAGCGCATGTAAAAAAACGAAACAGAACGCATGTAAAAAACAAAACAAAGCGCATGTACAGAATAAAATAGAGCAATAGTTAAATAATCACAAAACTCGCATAATCCAACAGGTCCGATTGAACAAAAACAGAGCGTATGTAAAAAATGAAACAGAGCGGTTGTACAAAACAAGAAAAAAAATAGAGCGGATGTAAAAAATGAAATAGAGAGCATATACAAAAACAAAACAGAGCACATGTACAAAATAAAAGAGAACGATAGTTAAATAATCACTATAACTCGTGTAATCTAGTTTGAACAATGCTTAACTCAACCATAAACTTGTACAAACAAGCTTCCATCAAAGCATCTCACACATTTCTGCACCGTTGTCGAAATCTGACAAGAATCTGAAACACCGTTGGAATCTCTGACCGAAATCTAAAACGTCGCCAGAATCTTGGCAGAATCCGAGCACGTTGCGGGAATATGAAATAGAGCGTCTGAATAAGATCAAAGCAAAGCGCATGATTAAAAATAAAAACAAAGCATCAGTACAAAAAATAAAACAAAGCGCCTATACAAAAATGAAACAAAGCTCCTGTTAGAATAGGCGCTCATTCAACACGATGATTTCCATACAACATACATTGATTTCTTCATTGAAAACTTGTAAATTACATGATGATTTTCTCATTCAAAGAATATACATACACCTCATTCTACACGATAATTTCCTCATTCAACAAAACAAAACATAGCGCCAAAATCTCATCACAAAGGAAAATAGAGCTGTAGAACAAAAAAACAAAAAAAAAAGTAGTACAAAAAAAAAAAAAAAAAGAAAAAGAGCAACAGGACAAACAAAAAAAAAAAAAAACAAAGCAGTAGTACGAAAATAAAATAGAGCGGTAGGTCCGATTGAACCAAAACAGAGCGCATGTAAAAAAAGAACAGAGCGCGTGTACAAAAATATAACAGAGCGCATATACAAAATGAAACAGAGCGATAGTTAAATAATCACCATAACTCGCATAATCCGACATGTCCGATTGAACGACAACAGAGCGTATGTAAGAAAATGAAATAGAATGCTTGTATAAAAATAAAACAGAGCAGATGTAAAAAACGAAACAAAGAGCATATACAAAAACAAAACAGAGTACATGTACAAAATGAAACAGAACGATAGTTAAATAATCACTATAACTCACATAACTCTAGTTTGAACCATGCTCAACTCAACCATAAACTTGTACAAACAAGCTTCCATCGAAGCATCCCACACATTTCTGCATCATTGTCGAAATTTGGTCGGAATTAGAAACACCGTTGGAATCTCTGGCCGAAATCTGAAACGTCATCAAAATCTTTGCAAAATCCAAACACGTTATCGGAATATGAAATAGAACATCTGAATAAGATCAAAATGGAGCGCATGATAAAAAATAAAAACAGAGCATCAGTAAAAAATAAAATAGAGCGTTTGTACAAAAATGAAAGAGAGCTCTTGTTAAAATAGGCGCTCTGTTTCGAAACATAGCGCATGAACAAATGAAACAGAGCACATGTACAAATGAAATAGAGCGTATGAACAAATATAACAGAGCGTATGAATAAAAAGTGAAACACAATACTAATATACGCCTTTATCACGCCCACCAAAGTGATCTAGTTAGGCCTCACATCCATCTTCCTGATTCCATTCTATTTTTATAGATTAAAGCTACACAAGACATGATACCGTAGCACTTGATCTTGGGCCCGATGAGACATTCAAGAATCTAACAAGACGTGGTTGTGTGCATCATCACAACACCAAAACATGAACAAAATCTGGGAATCTATTCATCCACTGCCAAACCTTGGCATTATCATCACAACACGAATAAACTCTAGACATCAATCTATCCACTACTAAACAATGTACTCGATTAGTATGATTTGACCCTAAAATCTAACCTAAACCTAAAACTAATCTTGATCATACAACGGGGATAGGTGGAAGAGAACAAGAAGGGTAGCTAATCATGCCGTTTGCAGTTACACGACTCACAAGTCCTGAATCCGCCGTTCTCATCCACGAACACTTTGCGGCTCCCTTCACCAACCAATCGATATTGTACTTGGCCAGATTCAGATCCTCCCTCTTTAACCCCTCCACAGCGAGTCCCCATTCACGTCTCGATTCTCCCCAACTCGATCCTATTGTCCTTGTGTGATCACGTGTGATGTGGTGACGAGGTTGTGAGGTTTTGTCCTTGCATCGTTGTAGCAGTGGCCGGCGATGGAGGAGGCAGTGATGGGATTCCGATAAATTGGAGAGGGAGTGTGAGGAGCAGGAAGGAGAGACATAGTAGATAGTTTGTATGTTTTTGGAATTCTCAATCCGTGTATATGTTTTTATGATTATTGTTGAAAAATTATATGTTAGAATCATTTGCTGTATATTTTTTGAGATGAACTGATTTTGTTTTGTTTTGTTTTTTCATTTATATCCAAACGATGGCTGGATTAGGAGAAAGTCACAACTTGGCCTTATAATTCTGCTTGGTGCCTTAGCGATGCCTTGGAGGGAGCTGATGAGGACAAACCATGCAAGCTAAGTCCACGACAGATGAGGTACTTTTTGGAAATCATCTTCGTACATGTCAATCTTACAGAATTATAACTTCAAAACCTCATGCCGACTTCCACATTTCTTAAACCACACAGCTGCTACTGCCTCCTCGAGATTGTTAATTCAGTCTTTCCTCACGACATCCTATTCACGCTTCTCACCATCACCACTGGCTACTCCCTCTGGAACGAGCAGATCGGTGATCGGATCGACAAAGCAGCTTTCAAGTTTCATGTCTCCAGATAATCAGGTGAAACTCTTATTCGTCCTTATGTCTGAAATCTATGA
>JAOVYX010020021.1:2259-17602 GCA_035668315.1 Drosera spatulata
GGCAACATCTTCATTTATTTTGACACCCTGCTCGGCAGATTTAGCATCAAACTTACTGGATTTCCCTACTTCTCTGTTGGAACCTTGAGGGAGATCACGTAAACTTTCCTCAGCAGTCTGACCCTTAAGATCGGTCGGTCTGTCTGTTTGGGATTCAGAAACAACAGCATCTTCAAGTTTCTTTGTGGAACCCGAATCAACTTCCCTAGACGGAGACTTCCCCTTTTCTCTCTTCTTCTTCTTCTTGTCCTCTGAAGGACTGGCAACATCTTCATTTATTTTGACACCCTGCTCGGCAGATTTAGCATCAAACTTACTGGATTTCCCTACTTCTCTGTCAGACCCTTGAGGAAGATCACGTGAAGTTTCCTCAGCAGTCTGACCCTTAAGATCGGTCTGTCTGTCTGTTTGGGATTCAGAAACAACAGCATCTTCAAGTATCTTTCTGGAACCCGAATCAAATGATCGTGGAAGAGTCAATTTAACTTTCTTCCTTCCTTGACCTACATTTTTTGACTGAATTTCATAGGAAACAGTCCGACTTGGGGATGGAGGATTGCCACCAAGAGACTCATTTCCCAATACTTCAGGTGCAGTGGTCGGATCATTAGAGTCCTCATTTTTTGAAGGAATGGCAGTATCCGCAGCTGATTTATTGTGAGCAGAAGACGAAGTGTTCTTGCTTTTACCTCCATCATTATCTGTTGTCTTCTGTTCATTATTACTATCAACACGAGTCTGAGAAGTTTCTGTTGTAATTTCCAGATAATTACGCTTCCGCCCCTTTTTCTTGTTGTGGATTTCAGGCTCAGACTTGGTCACAGAACTAGTTTTCTCCTCAGCCACAGCTTGAATTTGGTCAATCTCTGTTGTTGCCCGAGGATCATTATGCGCATCACTCTTTGCCAAAGGTAAGGAATCTTTAACACTTGAGGACTTATCAACTTCTTTTTCTCTTGAACCATTGGTAGTAATTGCTTTTGGAGAACTTACTCCAGCTACAGAAACTTCATCAGAAGGAACGGTTTGCAATGGTTTTTCGGCAGGCACCTGATCAGCAAAGTGTACAAGAAGCTCCATTCAGCACATAAGACATCCTAATCCAAGACATCTGTCAGCTCAAGCTTAAAATTACAAGACTGAAGAAACAGAAGAGTTGAAAAAAATACCTCATCTGCTTTATCTGGTGTCTTAGACTGAATATTCTCAGCAGCCTGATCAGGTAAAGCTTTAATCAGCATTTAACTCGGTTGTCAGAAAGTGTTTCATGGCGCAAGCAAAAGCAATCCACTGGTTGCTTCGCACATGAATTTGTAATCAAGCTATCATTTATATCTCAAAGATACTCACAGGAAGACATCAATATCACACCAGGGTAAACCAAAATAGCTTCGTGTGAAATAAGTGTCATTGACACTGGAAGAGCCAATTCAATCAATGGCTTCAAATCTGTTCATTCAGCTATCATGTCCAAGATTTCCAATAATAGGCTAATAGCTTCACCCCTTGAGCAATTAAAAGGGGAAGACAAAAAGAGTGGCCTACATATCAAGGAACGAACCACCATCTTTGATTTTCATTTTAAGTTGGAGTGCGAGTAGAAAAGAAAGGTGTCAGGTCATCTGAATGTTTATTTATTTTTTTTCTTGTTCTTATTTTCCCTTTTGAGGAGAGAGTATAGTATAGGAAGAAACATACCAAGTTGTTCCCGGCAAAATTCATGCTCTTCAGCTCATGACCAGGTGTCCCTTGGCATATGTCCGCAACAACATTGATATAATTGTCTAAAGATTTACCCAATGAATTAATGATATCCGCCAGGAATGGCTTCAGTTTGGAGGCACAATTTTCAAGAACCTTCTTCCCAAGGTCCTGAGCAACAGGCAAGACTTCCTGGAAAAGCCACAACCATCACTGATCCTTTGAAACAATGAAAGGTAAAAAGTCATCTCCGCTTGAAGAATAAAACCGAGGCAATCAAGAACTAAACCAACCTTATTATCCCTTTCCAAACATGACAAAATGGAAGCTACAAGCTCTTGCAATATTTCTTCACTTTCTTCAAAAACAAGAGTCATAATTGCTTCCATGGATTCAAAGACACTTTTAGGATGATCGTCCCTGGTAGTTGAAAACACAACTCGATATCAGCAAAAATAAAAAATAAAAAAATCACGTGTATGACACAAACTACCACCACTAAGTTACAGTGTTACACAAAAGTGATTTCGAGAAACAAATTATGGGAAGGAAAGATGGACATTAAAATATGACAGTTGATGCTACAGCAACAAGGAAGGACACAGACAGTTATTGGTGCTGGGATGATGGCAAAGATAATTGTTTCTGCAGGCTACAGGTTCATTAACACCTTAGAGGAGATGTAGTAACACAAGAATAACAGATCAAACCCCCAACCCATTGACAGTAGGAAACCAACATCCAACCACTTCCTGTCAACAAAGCACAAAGTGACACGGACAAATAAGATGTGATACTTTACCTTATTGTATTAAAGAAATAGTTGAACATTTCAAGAATCAGGCCATTGCATTCAAGATCCAACATCAGCACAAATGATCTGACTCTTGAAAATGTTTCGAGAATTATGACCGTCTTATTGTATGACGTATGGGATCTATCATATAGCCTCTCGAAAGACGATACAATCAGCTGAAAGATATCCTACAGTGAAAACCAGATGCACAAGTAAGGAAAACGGGAAGTATATCACAAAAAATAGAATATACAAGGATCAAGAAACAGACAAGTTATCTCAAGCAAAATGCAAGTAAAAAACACCTTCATTTGGCCATCGGGATAAGGGGCTTCAGGTGCTGTGATTCTAATTATTTCACTTACGCAAGCTGCAACAGCAACTCGCACATCAAAATCTGCATGTCTCAAGAGCACGTCTGCCACTAACGCCTTCAATGAGGGAGCAAGTGCCTTTTTCAACGACTCAGACGGGTCCTGAGTCACTCTTGAAAGACATATCTCCAATCTCTACAGAATATTAGTCAAATCACCAAATGCAGGAAAATTATGTCCACAACACAATCTTGACATACCAGCATTTTCACGATAAAAACTGAAAAGGAAGCTAAAAAGTAAACAAATATCTATGAAGCCGATAGAGCATCGAAAGCTCGCCTCTACAAAAAGATTCTGACCAACAATAAGCAACATTGACCAAGCAAATGGGAGATGGGAAAATCCACCAATGTATTTCCACAGACTCACCATTGAGCTACTAAGAAGTAGATTAAATGACTATCTTTACAGACTCCCCAAAGGACTTTCAAGGCCGCCCTGTCTTCTGTGTACTTGGTACAGAGTACCCAAGAGGCGTTGACCAGGAGAAGTACACAAAAAATATGCCATAAGTACACTGAGCATGCTGGAACTTGCCTACTTCGTTAGTAATTAAAGTTCAGGTTCAGGATAAAGCAGATGAAATTATTGATGTTCTAGAAATAACTTTCAAAACATGGTAACAAAGCAGTAGTGAAACAGAGATAACACTGTAGGACACTAGTGCAAAACATCAGGATCGACAGGCTAGACAAGCACAATGGTTCCGACAAACTGATACATCAAGAGGTAAGTTCACCAAAAGAAAAGTGCCAGACAAACGCAGGTTAAAACACACCAAAAATGACCCAATAAATCAAGTACACAACCAGCAAAATACCCACGATTCCCTTTCATAACTCGAATGAACCATCAACACGCAGAGCTGAACACTAACAAGCAGCAAGAAAACAAGTAATCCCCCAATCTCTATTCGATATAATCCTCAAAAGCTCCCTTCTATAACAACATATACAATAAGTCTATAACGAACATCTGCGAACCCACAAATCATACACATGCAAACCCCAAAACATAGTCTCCCTCTCACCACCATACTCATGAATCAACTTCACCCCCACAATCATCTCCCTATCATCGCTTCAATCTCAATTCTAAAACCCTAAAAACCAGAAATTCTCTTCCAAACTCAAAACCAGCAAAACAACACACAACTAGAACCACAAAACAGAAACCCTAGAATCAAAACCAAGCAAGCAAGCACACTACAAATGATGAAAAAGAGAGGTGACAGAGGCGGCATACGTCGAGGAGAGGGAGAAGCTCGTCGACGGATGAGGGAAACGAGGAGAGGCGAGCGCCAACTTCGGTGAGCTGCTCTTCGAGTTCCTTCTCCGACGCCGGCATTTTTGCTTCGCTACTTGTCAGTGTATTTGCAGCTATCGATCCCGTTGGTTCTTCGTCATCGAACGAGGAGACACGGATGCATCGGAATCGACGCCATTGAAGCCCTAGCAAAGCTCATGAGAATGGAATGTGGTGTGTCGTTGACAGTTGTGCTACCACAACAAATGAGAAACAAAATGGACTCCCTTTGAGATATATTCTGTACAGTATCTTTCAATTTAGCAGAATTGGGATCACTCTGCACACATGTATAGTTGAAAAATCCAACAGATTAGGTTTAGTGGGTTTGAGATTGTTTTTTGTTTTTTTTTATTGGATTTTTATTAAGTGTTTTAGATTTTATTTTTTTTTTAAAATTTTGATATTTTTTTAACATGTTTTTTTTTCAGATTTTTAAATGAAAAAAAAAACCATACAAAACAGCACTTGTGCGATTGGACGATCTGCTTTCCAATTTAGCATAGGGGTCGCTCTTTGTTTACATGTTCTCATAATGGATTGTTATAATCACATGAAAGAATCTAAAAATAATATGCGTTTGAAAATATAATTTATAGACTAAAATAATTTATCTGTCTATGTGCGAAGTAGATTGTTAGCGTTTTCATATGTTTATCTAGTTTATTTTCATGTCGTAGACATAGACCTACTCCCAGGCCTTTATGGGGGCCGGCTGGTCACGGTCACCCTTTAGTTTAGTGCTGGCATGATGGAATGGTTGTAGACTCACAAGTAGTCGAGGAGTTTCCTCTGTATAATTTCCACCGATAATCACTCATTTTGTAGATAGATCTTAAAGTTGATGAGTGTCGATTTCCAACAACGTAAATTTAAACGGTGATTGAGTTATCAAAAGATGATCCTGATTAAAGTTCCATAAGCTTACGTAGCTTATCCATGGGCATATTCAACTCCTTCACACTCTTTAAGTTTATGGACTTGATTATATTTTATGCTGTCTTAACTTTCTTCTTTCTCATCAAGGTGTGGGCATATATGCTTGGCGTCAAGGAGGATCACTTCAGGGTTTTGGCCTTCTGCCTTGCTTCCTTTCTACTCAAAGACAAAAAGGTTGCTCTACTCCAAATGCAATGCAGTATAACCATCACTGGGAAAAAAGACCAAGAACTATCGAAATGGCTAACAGCGGAATACTCGACTCAGTTACTATTGTCTATTCATAGGTTAGAGCAGAAGCATGTCTAACTACAAAATCCACCTAAAACTGTGTGCTCGTCTTGAACTCCAATTTGTTGTTTGATGCTGCTATGTATAGCAGCGAAATCAACAACCACCCAGGTAATTCCGTCAATTGACAGGATATGGAAAGAACGAAATATACGTAGTCTTATTTCTGTTGCATAGCACCGATATCAACACATATCATTAAATTCGGTTACCAGCACTATTCTAACTCTAACTTCGATGACGATGAGGAGAGAATCAAAGTTAACTTAATGGCTTTTTTTCAATAGATCCCTGGTTTCGTACTGTTTTATAGTAGGAGTATATGACAGTGATAGCTTGGAGAAGTACCGAATGAGAAAGGTATATTTCCATGAGCAGCCCAAGATCTCCTCAGTTGCCTTTGCCAGCTCTATATACTTGTTCACAGCGACTCAAGGAGCGGCTGCTTTTTATAAAGGGCCTCATATTGGAGTGTAGATGTAACGCCACTGAATTTGATAGCTGTTTCGCCGCATACTATGCAAGAAGGATGAAGGGCGCAAGAGGCTGCGGCACTCTCATGCTTGTTCTCTCCATTGCAGCTACTCTGCTCAATCATTCTTGTAAGTTGATCTTCTTTCTTTCAACTACTATCATTGTTGTACAAAGAGCGATTGTCTGGGCAGAGACGCCATCTAAACATCCGAACGTGACTTGGAGGTCCGAAATGCTCTCCTTTCCGGTCCACAATAGACCTTCACCTAACTGTCAAGTTTCGTATAAGAAACATTTCACAGGAATCACCCAAACAGAAATACTAGTCATAGGAATCACCCAAAGAGAACGGCCTATTGGGGCATTGCCCGACTCCTGGTGGCTGCTGTCCTTTACAATGTGGATTAGCATCTCGATGAATAAGAACAACTGTCGAACCTTCTATTTTTCCTGATATACTAAGTTTGTTCGGAAAGTTACTGCCTGAACTACTGATCTCTGCAATGCAGATGCGAGGAAACATCCCAAGGGTCCAGTTACCATCGACACGATTACTGAATCACAAATCCTTGTAGTTGATGATGAAGCTTCACTGTTAGAACTAATCCCCTCATCATCCTATTTGGGTTCACCACTTACATTACCTCCCTATGATTCTCTCCCTCCTATATCCATGCCTGAAGATTCTCCCCCTCACTGTGTCTGCACACCCACCACTCCACTGCCTCCTACTATTGGTGAACCCACTCCTTCACAGCGCACACCTCCAAGCCCATTTGGGACACTCCCAAGCCCGCCTCCTAGCCCTATCATGACGATCCCAAGCCCACCCCCCGAACCTGTAACAACCCCTACTCCACCTCAAAGTTATGAGCCGAGCCCAAACCCGCCTTATGTCATCCCTATGCCCCCGGAATCCATACCAAGCCCGCCTTATATTTATGAGCGTAGCCCTCCTGAGATCATCCCGAGCCCACCTACGGGCTTCCAACCGAGCCCGCCTACAGGACTTCAGCCGAGCCCGCCTGCAGGACTTCAGCCGAGCCCGCCCATCAGGTTCCAGCCAAGCCCACCCACTGGGTTTGAGCCGAGCCCGCCTGCAGGACTTCAGCCGAGCCCGCCCATCGGGTTCCAGCCAAGCCCACCCACTGGGTTTGAGCCGAGCCCGCCGATAGGATTTGAGCCAAGTCCACCAGTATTCGAACCACCGGTTGTATTCCCTCCTCCAGCTGTGCCACCACCGCCGCCAGCCAGTGAGGGCTCTCTATGGTGTGTGGCTAAGCCTACGGTGCCTGACCCGATCATCCAGGAAGCGATGAACTACGCGTGTGGCTCAGGAGCAGACTGTTCTGTGATCCAACCTGGCGAACCCTGCTATCAACCCAACACCCTGTTTGCTCATGCGTCGTATGCTTTCAACAGCTATTGGCAGAGAACCAAAGTTGCTGGTGGAACCTGTGATTTTGGAGGGACTGCAATGCTGGTAACTGTTGATCCAAGTAAGCTCCACATCCTAATGAAGAATAATTCCCAGGAAGAAAATAGAGTAATCCTAACTGTGTTTCGCATGAATGACCTCATTATAACAACACTATCCTAAGAACATTGCTAGCTATAGTTTCACATGGCGATTGATCGGCATTTGAGTGGTATATGAATGAGCTGACAGATCACAGTTCTCCTATTTTACTACTATCACCAGTGCTTGTTCCTAACAACTCTCTTTCTTCCCATGAGTACCAATAAAGATTGCTACTAATGATAGTTTCTTGTCATTTCAGGCTACGATGGATGCCATTTTATCTACTACTGAGAAAATCTTACACCGTCCCACTCTTGTCAAAGTGACCCCTCGAGCAGCTGCTTTTTCCCATTTACGCCATGACAGAGTTCGCCCCTGCTTTAGTTCAAGATTAGAGGAAGTCATAAAATTTTGCAACCGCAGGCTAATTTTCAACGATGAATTCATTCCTTATATTAAACCTTGTTATATATACTTATGAACTGAACTGCTCGTTCGGATTCTTCTGGGAAGGCAATTCATCTGATTCAAGCAAGTTAACAGTGACGGGAAGCAAAAACATTTACATAAGAGTTGCACTACTGTGTCTTGTTTAATGCCCGAACTTAGAGGAACCCGAGTTCCTTTGTTTCGAATTTGACCCATGACCAGAACAGTACTTCTATAGCCATCTTAGATGTGATTAGACCCGAAGTTGCATCCTTAAATTGATCTAAGATGAAGTCAAGGCCTGTGCTAGTCAGCTTAAGCATAAGTGACAACAGCATCTTACCCAAGAAAACCATAGTTCAATCATGAATATCTTATCAAAAGTTCCTAAGAGGTTTTCCCGAAGAAAGACTCTTTAGTCAACCCAATAGCCTTACACAAACAGGGAATAATATGTTACACAACAATAATACTGTGCGAGATGCTAGTTCGCTAGCAGATTAGCGAGAGAATACAGTGGCCGCACTTAAAGAGTTCCAAGATAACATGTACAGTGGACAATGCATGTGAGAACTCTTCCGGTCTAGGGGCTCAACAGAAAGTTGAGGAAAGAATCAGATTGAGATTACAAATTACCACAAGATTAGCTACTGTAATTCGACGACAAACAATCAAGAGTGGCATCTCCAGATCACCGATAACGTTTCATATAGCACACGTATACATTACTGAGAACCTGGCTGCCGATGATAAGTTGATGAAGTACGACGGTGACGAAATTTTCCCTGCAAGATCAACGTCCGCCAGGAAGCCTGTTCCATGACAAATAAGTAGGATCTCCAAGTGGCCTGCAAATACACAAAACAACAAAATCACCAGATAAGAAGGGTGCACTGCATAATGCAATCAATGACTGCTCTGGTAACAAGAACCACTGTAACTTTACGTATGATATGAACCCTGGATTACAGGCTCTCGCTTAAAATACGGTCTACGAAACAGAGAGAATCTATAAATCTAAAATCACTTGACAGTAACCAATTTGAGACCACCTCAAGGAAACAAATGTGAGCCACAACCATACCTTGGCTTGATGAGATATATGAGTGTGAACAACATGGCTAGAAAGAAGCACAGGCCACCAACAGTCAGATAAGCAATGCCAAGAAAGTCATTCTTCCCGCCAAGCCAACTAGTCGTGGAAAGCACCAGCATCTTCTTTCCACTGAAACTGTACGTGTTGTAGTTGTTTTCCAAAGTCACCTGTATCACATCATTTGCCTGAAGATCTTGTTCAATCCTCCCATACAACTTCCTAAAAGTCGGAAGAGCCGCTGTCCTCATCCAAACAATAAGATCCTCTTGCTTGGACAACTGTGCCAGGAAACAAACCACAGGTTGTCTCTCCATCAGATACGCCATCAAACTTTTGAAAGCAGGAACCACAGAATCTTTTTGTTATTATCAGGTAAATGCAATAGAAAAGATCTCCCGAATATTAGCATCCTTTTTGCTTCAAATGAAGGAAAAGCCCCACAGGTGTCTAAATTGCTAG
This sequence comes from Drosera spatulata, assembly GCA_035668315.1. Lineage (NCBI taxonomy): Eukaryota > Viridiplantae > Streptophyta > Magnoliopsida > Caryophyllales > Droseraceae > Drosera > Drosera spatulata. The sequence goes on from JAOVYX010020021.1 coordinate 11,649, forward strand.
TCTTATAGAATGGAAAATACATGCATGAGAGTTTGTACGAACTAAAAGGTTCTTCACTAACACGAAGCAAACATGGAAGTCGCCAAAAAGAGCAGAAAGACTGGATAGCACAAACAAGATAGCAACTCATAAATGCACTGGTCAGATTGTATGTCAAAGCAAAGCATAAGCGAACTCAAACCATAGTAGCAGCAATATTGTTCAAACCATGAACAGAAAAGGTCTCTAAAACACAGTATGAAATGCGAATCATTACTCCATCTGACAAAATGATAAAAATCTTACCGGAATGGATGAAATCAAATGACCACCACCAATGAGGGTTCCGTTCTGGAAGTTTGTTGGGAACACATCTTTCCCAAATTTGTGATCTCTATCACTCTTCCATGAAATATCCGTCTTGTTCACAGTCAGATTATTGTTACCGAGAGTAAACTGATATGTATCATTGAACAAACTCCAGGCAATAAGACCACAAGGCACGATTGGGTTTCCATTAGCCACATCTTCTGGCTTACAAGCACTGACATCATCGGCACTGGCGTTGTACCTCAGCTGAGCATCACTTCGGCTTTTCACATACCTGGCATATTTTATTGATCATCAGTTCACTGCAACAAGACCTTCTATAGAGTAAGAACTGCCACTAGTTGGATCAATACACCCCTAGCCCCCACCTTCGAATAACACAGGTCGAGTCAAATCATAGATCTCAACAGGATGTGGTCACTTTTCTTGGCTTGACGAAAGCTATCTCTATTGCAATATTTTTGTATTTCCACTTTCCCTATTATTCACAAAAAAAAAAAAAAAAAAGTTCGACATGCAATTGTCCTCATATTTCCAAGCTCTTAAAGCACTTATATGTTGTCATACTAATTTTTCTGTTATAATAGGGCAAATGGAAATTAATTGATTTCATAGCATGTTTCATTGAAGAATCTCATAAAGGTCAGCTTGAACCATCAGCTTCTAAAAAGTGATGACTGCAAAACACTAGTGGCCGGCGTCAATCAAACAACAAAGCATAGGCACCAAAAAGAGAAAGGAGCATAGCAACCAGAATGTCTCCTCCCACTGTTTCACTTACACTCCGAAATGAATATATAGTTAATCAACCAACCACAGTGAATATATATTACCTGCGGTGATTCTGATAGAAATTGTCAAGTTGATAATATATATAAATGGGTGACTTCATAAGCTTAGGCACCTGCATCGGGGAAAAGAAAAAAAAGAGAGGGGGAGATTGTATTACATGGACGAGAACCAAGAGGAACACTCTTTGATGAAATGACCGTCATCAACAGAAAAGACATTTTTTCCAAGAAAAGTGAAGAGTTAGGAAACTAACTGTTATTGTTATGTTGCAAGATTTGGTGGCATTGCTCTGAATGTATTGAACCTTGTCGGCTTTTGAGCTACTTGAGCTTTCAGGCACACATACATCATCATAGCGATCAACAATTTCAACCACCTAACATCACAATTCACAAGGTTATTCATGACTATCCATGCAAACAAGTACATACATGGCATGCGAAGGAAAGAAAACAACATACATCATGTGATGCAAATAGAGCAGCAACTCCAATGGGAATAAAAACCACGCTTACAAGCAAGAATGCACTGATCACCTGCACAACAATCGCATAGCATGTTAATCAGAAAGTAATCAAAATAAGTTCAATGACAAAAGATAACATATGTAGGGAGTAGACATAGTAGCATTACCCATCGTGGTGTTAATATTGGTTTACAAGCTGGAAGTTCTTGTTGAGTAAACCTCGAATCTGAAGAGAGAGAAAGAAATTTCCCAAAGTTAGTAAGCTTTAATTCTTGTCAACAGGCTCATAGTCACTTCCAAACATATTTATAGGTCTTTGCATATATTGCATGGCATGTGCATATGACCATATCAATACATCTCCTAAACATGCAAGGAGAAATGAGTAGGTGCAGGAATATGCTCGCAAATGGCACATTGACTGTTGATTGTTCCATCTTCGTTTGTCACCAATAGGTGCCACTCCAACGTCCACTATAAAACCATTTCAAATCTCTCTGTGCTAACCACCTCAAGGCGAATTCGCAATATGAGCACAGAACTGGTCGAAGGGCAGTCCTAGTTGGCTCAACTTATGTATCAAATGCAGGCACTAAGAAGATTGGTTTTTCAGTATCTCCACTGAGTAGCGTATACTTCTCTACCCCAATACCGGTTACTTACACAAAACTTTTCCTTAGGTATACTACCATTTAAGACAACAATGGCACAAACATCTCGATTTCCAAAGTTACAATGAGATCCAATCGAGGCACAAGCTCAAATCGGAGCATCGAAATCACGAGCCAAACAATAATGATCCAAATCTACAAGGTTAAGGTGCTAGGATCCTTTGTTACTATAAACTACTACTATTCTAAGTCTATAAGTATCCAATCTATAGTAAATCCTTGCCACCTACCTAATCAGCTACTACTTCGCCCGATTCCCTTCATCCAGCCTATTCAAACCACCCTAGTCACTCTCATAGCTCAAATCTCCTATCTGAACACTAAACTGTAGCACACAGGTATGAGCCTAAACACAACAGATGCGAACAGATTCCAATGGTCTTCTACAAAATCATATCATCATCATCATCGGCATCGACATCGAAAATATCAAAGCATAAAAAGTGAGCACACATCAAGAACCAAATTCAACAACCAGCAGCAGCAGCACGATCAGAGAGCTCACACTTTGGTCTCTTTGAGTTCCTCCTAGGCGCGGCAGCCTCGGCGGCTCCGACAGCACCAATCACGGCGGTCGACGAACCAGCGTTCGAATTATTCATCATCGGAAAACCTCAACCAAACCTCCTCGATTCAATCAGCTCGCTTATGCAATTGATGAACAAGACAAGATCGGATTCCCAAAATCCAGAATCTCCGTAATCGGATTCAGAATCGGAACTCGAATTAGGGTTTGACTGTGATTCGAGGAGAAGCAATCGATGGGAGACGATGATGATGAAGAGGAGGATCGAGGAAGAAGTCGCCGCTCGCCGGCGGGTAAAGAGTAGAGATTCGTGGGTAGAGTCAATAGGGAGACCTGATAGAAATGTCAAATATCGATTTATTTCTTCAAATCACGCGGATTTGTTTTCCCCTGCTTCTCGTTCATTGCCCACGTCGTCGTCTTTCTTTTCTTTGGTTTGGTTGGGTCAGATTTTTTGTGCGTTTGTTTTTAGTATCTTCTCCATCGGTTTGCTATGCTATGTGCTCACCTATTCGTCAATATGGGCCTATACGTGTCAATATGGACAGGTACAGGTAAGTTTGGAAAAAGAAGTTTTATACTCACGGGTCCCTCAACCTAGTTTTTATACATGTGTACAATACAATAGAATATATATAAAAGAAAATAAAATATCATTATAAAATAAATAAATAAATAAATAAATAAAAAATTATTATAAATTAATTAGATTAAATATAATCATAGTATTATAATTAATATGATCAATCAAATTTGATACTAAGAAAATCAAACTTTAGTTCCAAGAAATGCTAAATTAGATTTATATATATATATATATATAGATTTCGTCTCATATCTATTATATATTCTCTCCGTCCCAAAAAAGATTACACTATTTTTATCGGACACGTATGATCATGGAATGTTAGACCGATGTTGCGGGACGATCAAACGCTATTTTTTTAAGAAAATGTCGTGGAACATTAATGATAATAAATGTTACGTACTATAACTGTGGGTCAATAGAAAATTAAATCGTATCGTTTAGATAAATAATGAACTCCTCAAATTACATGTCCAATAGTACGCGAAGAGAGAAACGTTGCAATAATTATAGGACGGAGATAGTATATAATTATACAAAATATTTAGATGACAAACCATCTGGATAGCAAACGGTCTGACATGATAGAACATTGGCATCGTTTTAAAATTTATAAAGACAATCAGATAATTTTGTTTAATTTAAATTTTAAAAAATCTTTATCTAATTAATTTTAGGTGTCTGATTACGAGTTGAATGGTCGAAGTTAAATGTGAAAATTTTTTAAAGCTTTTCTTTTCAAAAAAATAAAAGTTAAAAAAGATGTAACAACTTATATATAATTATTTATGAGATGAAAATAATCAACCGTTATTAAAAAACTAGAAGATTTTTTTAATCATCTAACTACAATGATCTCTAACTATAATTTTATTTCAGTCGATATTTATAATGGATCTTTAATCTTTTTTTATATCATCAATTTTTATCATAAAACAAACGACTTTGAATGTAATATTATAAACAATGTATAGAAATATTAATATATAGCCTAAAAATTTAGATCAATTCATCTATAAATTTTCAAATTTTAATGAAAGTTATCAAATTATATTTGAAATATGATATATGATGTAAATTAAGTTATGCTAAAAATATAAGACGATCAATAAGTTTAAAATCTCTTAAATGACATAGATATGAATTATAATTATATTTTAATTAATATAATGCTATTTTTCTCTATTATGAGTTTTTATCATGCAGCGTACGAATTAATAATCTAGTTATTATTAACGTTTGGCTACGTAAGTCATAAAATTATGAGATGAAGGGAGTATCAAGATACTTCCATTTTTTTATTCTTGTGTCGTAGTATTTCAATCCAAGATATATCACCAACAAATTATTAGTCCAAATGATTGTGAGCTTTTTTAATAGGAGATTTAATTCAAGTTTTTCAGATTGAGAAAATAGATGTTAAAAGAGTTAATATCACATTTTATATACAACAGTCATTTTATAAAATGGTCGCAACTTGTTAGTTGTTAGCAAGACCCCGCACCAATGATACGATGAAAAGGTCCATATGTTGTCCAAGTATATATCCAAATCGCAAAAAGAACTAACTATACGAAAAAGGTAGAAAAAAATTTCACATTATAGAGAGATGATAGTATACGAGGAGATCAGGAAGGAAGACTTAAAAGAGAGTTCCAACGAAGCAAAAGTTGCTCCATTATGATGAGGGTATCCCATATATTCACCTTCAAATCTTGGGAGAATATATTCACCTTGTTGAGAATAAATTCCCTAAGCACATTAAGATGCTTGAAACCTAAGCTAAACAATTAAACTTTTTCCACAACAACATCAACATTAATAGTGGTGGCAACACACCTCAGGCGAGTCATGTACTGATATTATTTCTAGTAGCCAATTATCTATTTAAATTTGTTCGCCGTCTTCTAATATAGAGTATCAGATTTCACTTTCACTCATATGTTTGTGCAGGTATGTATACGACCAAAGACTATATAGTCTCATGTACTACTCTTTCCGTCTCATAATATAAACAATATTTGTTTATTTGGATCGTTTCAAAATATATATTACAATAAACCCACTATCATCAAAAAAATATTATTTTTTTATCAAATTCAATATAAATTCCGCACACATATAAATCCGTATGTCGAATCAAATCGTTGTCTATATTTTGGAACGGAGAGAGGACTATATTGCAATGTCAGCGGTCAGATTTAGCTGCCTATCGTTTTACCTTATACATATTACAAAAAATGTATTGATATTTTACCAACATAGTATTCCATCCGTCCCATATATTTTACAACATATACATATTTTATATTATTTTATACGCATGAATACAAGTCTTATTTTCATATCAAATCACGTCTGATCGTTTTATAACATGTATTAGGTTAAAGTACGTAATTTACACAATCATTGATATTTCACGATAAATTTATAAAAAAAACTATATTTGATCGTTATAACACGTATGTCAATTTTTACATCAGTACATGTATAAAGTCAAAGCGATAAAATTTATAGGCTGGAGGGAGTACTAATATTTTTGCAATTGACTAATTTAATAAGTATAGTCATTTTAGTCCCCAATAAAGAGTACATAGGGGAGGG
>JAOVYX010020022.1:0-17601 GCA_035668315.1 Drosera spatulata
CCCGCAAGGGTTTCCACGTAAAAATCTTTGTCTCATTAATTTTGCGCACTCGTTATTGTTTGTGTTTATAATTAACAAACTCGTTCGTAACATACTCTTTTCACTTTTTATGCCAAATTGATGAATATCAACTTTCATAACTACCTTGTACGAAGTTCCTCAGATATTCGCTAAGAGTCAATCTAATTGAGGAAGTTGTGAATAGCTTTACCATGGAAACCAAGATGTTGTTTTAGACTCTTAGTCAAGAATTGATCATTGTCTAGGAAGAGTGGCAATTTTCACCCTTTTCCTTTGCCACGAGAGCTATGCTTTGCGTTATGAGGTTTATTTTGGAAATGTCTTTAGAAGTGTATGCTCATTCGAATGGTTCCATAAGAAGTAGGAATGCCATTTGGGAGTAGGAATTTGAATTGACTTATTTTAATGAACTGAGCAAATCGTCATGATATTCGATAATAATTGTAGTGTTTTGAAGCATACTATGCGATTGTACTCGAGTTCTTACTATATTCATATCCGTAGAGTACATTATATGGTTTGCTCTTTGTTTCTAGTTGAAAAATTTATTAAGATACAAATTGTCGATTTTTCCATGTGAATCATGGGAAATAGAAGAAATACAGGGGACAAAGAAACTAAAAGCTCCATATGCATCATCATTATATTGGGTTTGTGCTGTTTCTTCTATCTATTGGGCGTGGTAGCATAGTGGTTTTTGAAAGGGCGACTGCATCACATTCCAAATTACCAAGTACACGGACTGTAGCGTCAAGTTTAAGTCCCATCATGGAGAAGTTGGTACAAGTGATGATTTAATTGCGGAAGTGAAAGAGATCATGCCTTGTGATGAATTCACATGGACTACACACCTAGACAAGATCAAGCATGAGCAATGACCTTCCCTTGAGATAATATGACATATAGGGAAAGGCAGTGACCACCGGAGGATGAGAAACTCCATAGCTTGTTCTTCTCCAACGACTGTATCTCTTCATTTATGGCTAGCTCTCACTCATCTGTATCATCTTTGGACCTCGTCTCCTTTACGCTACTTGGCTCACCACGAGTAATGTTCAAAGCATGAAATACACCATGAGCACCTGGAGAATGCCGAAGGACGGGTTTCTTCGATTTCGCAAACACCCTACCATCCGGTTTTGTTGTCTTCTCTTCAATAACTACAGTTACCGGCTCATGAACAACATTCACCTCCTCATTAGAATAATCAGTCGGATCTTCTGCTTGATCGTCATCTCAACCATCTACCTGATCATGTACCTGACCTCCAGTTGAGTCTGAAACTGTTTCTATGATCTGAACACCTTGACTATCAATAAGCTGTACTACCTCCGCAGATTCAGTTTGACTATCAGATTGTTGTACTGTCTCTTTGTCTTGTGCTTCAATGAACACAACATCCCTGCTATAGACAATGAATTTGCTAACTGGGTTCCACAGCTTATAACCCTTCACACCATCTTTATAAGCGATGAACTTGCACTTCTCAGATCTACTACCAAGCTTGTTTCTTTTCTCACTTAGTACATGAACATATGCATCACAACCAAACACGCAAACATGTGACAGATTCGACTTCTTCTTGAACAAGGCTTCATATGGAGTCATACCATTCAATGTAAATATAGGTGACCTGTTCTTGAGATAACATGGTGTCTTCACAGCTTCACCCATAACCCATACCCACCCAACTAAACATGCACCTTGTTTTCTCCATGAGCGTACAATTCAGCCTCTCAGCTATTCCGTTTTGTTACGGTGTATACGGAGTAGTTTTCTCTCTCAAGATGCCATTATTTGTATAAAACTGCTCAAACTTCTCAGAACAGAATTCTCTACTATCATCCGTCCGCAGTGCTTTGATTTTCCTTTCCAATTGATTTTCAACCATTATTTTGAATTCTCGAAACTTATCAAACACCTCTGATTTATGATGCATAAAATAAAATCCAAAAGTAACGACAATAATCATCTACAAATGATACATAGTACCTGGATCGCCCAATAAATTGAATCGGAGTAAGCCCGAACACGTCACTTTGAATCAATTCTAAAACTTCCGTTGCACTCTTGTCAGCTGTGGAAAAACTCATACGTGTATGTTTTCCCCACAGGTAATGCTCATAAAATTCAAAACCCATGGAACCGTCCGCAACACCCTCTACCATCTGACCAACTTAAATAATAGATAACCCTTTCTGCAATGCTATAACAAGGAAGTATCAAGATCGTCATCTTTCTTTCCAGAAATATATGCACCATCGCCAGAGTCTTTCACCACTTCTGTTAGCAACTTATGTAAGCTACCAAACCGAACTCCTCGAGCAATAACCATAGACCCAAGTGTCATCTTACATGATGTAATATCACAAGTAAAGATGATACCATAATCCATAAATGTTCCAATAAACAATAGATTCTTACCCATCGTAGGAATATGCATGACGTCTGGTAATGTTCGAACCATCCCATTATATAGCTTGAACGTGATCTTTCCTCTTTCAATAATTCTGACGGTTATATTGTTTCCAAGCAAGATATCTCCACCATCATAACTCTCACAAAATGACTCCCTCTATGGCGTCGTGTGATAGAAAGTACCCGTGTCTATATACCAGACATCACGATCATACTATGCCAGGATATGCTGTAGCAAGGTACATATCTTATTCGTCTTCTCCTTTCATCTCTGAACCATTGATATTTCCCTTTCCCGTGCCAAAAGCATTCTTATAATCATTCTTCAAGTGTCCTACCTCGTTACGCTTCCAGCAACGATACCCTGACTTATCTTTCTGTTTATCTTGAGATTTAAACCTGCCACCCTTCTTGTTGTAATTCATGTTATCAATTCGTCCTCTATTATTAGCAGATAAAGCCTCCTTAGAAGAACTCTCAGATCCTGTCCTTTGCATACTCTCAGATAATAGAGTAGAACATACATACTTATAAGGTAGTTCAATTATATCCCTGCCAATAGTTATGATGAGATTTTCCCAGGAATTAGGTAATGAATATAACAATGCTATAGCCTTATCGGCATCTTCACTCTTATCACCAGTCATTGTTAACAGACTTATCAATGTACTAAACTCATCCAGATGTGTGGCGAAAGAATCACCATCAAAAGTACAATGATTATACAGCATTCTACGAAGAAATAATTTATTAACCAGAGACTTACTTTGTTACAAAGATTCTACCTTTGTCCACATGCCCTCGGGCAGTCTCACCAAGCATATTCATCAACACCGACTCGGCCAAACACATCCAAATCAAGCCAAGAGCTTTTCGATCCGCCAATCATGAATAGCAGCAGCAAATGCGGTATCACCAGCTATGTCTTTAGGGTCTCTATCAGTTGAAGTAGAATTGGCTGATTTTTTCGGCTTCTCCTTGACGATGGTTGCTCACAGATCCCTATCCATAAGCAAATCCTCTATCTGTATCTTTCAAAGATCGAACCTTTTGAAATTGAACTTCTCGATCTCAATCCTCGTGCCAGACAATATCTTCAGATCCAAAACAAATGCAAACAACCAAACCTTGCATTGTGACACCAATTGAAAGATTTGAAGATAATAGAACGAGACATATAACAACAAGAACACACGAATTTAACGTGAGGAAACCCGAGCATCGAGAGAAAACCATCACAAAAACACCACAACAAATCGTGGTAGTAAAACACTATGTGAAAAGAAGATTATATAATGTATCCGATCATATTAAATCACAACTCAACCTTCTAAGTTAGATATGGATCTATAATAACATGGGTATATTTATAAACCCATAAAAGATATGATTATAATAAATCTAATCTCACAATTGTGGCACGTGGAACGGCCCGTGCCACCCATGCGCGGCTTGACATGGGTCGTGCTCAAAGAAACAGGTTTGACAGGAGACACGGCCGTGCGGGCCTAGCATAGCCCATGCGTGATGTGCACTTTCTCCTTTGGCTGTGCTCAGAAACATCCAGTTTCCCTCATGCATGTCCTGTGCATTGCATGCATGGCCCGTGTTGACCTACAAACGTCCATTCTCCACTGTTTTATGTATCCACAGAATTACATCATATTAGATATACCATTTCATCCACGAGACTGTTGTAATTACACCCCTGACACGAGACGCTTTCTCCTGAACCCCCGCCCGCTCATCGAGGAGAAAAGCCCCCTACTGAGTGAGCATAGACCACACTTGTTATTGATGTAAAGTAGTCGACAACCTTAGTGGCGGAACACAGTTTTCTTATGATGCTGATGCAGACACCGATCAACTTGCTTCTGTGATTCCTATGGACAATGGGATGGTCAGAACCGCTTTGGATGCTGGTTGTGGAGCAAGTTTGATGCCCTTTTTCCTCTCTTTTAGTGCAACGTATTATTTTTTGGTATTTGTTTTTTATACTGATGCCCTTTTAGAAAGCAGGCTAATATTCACCCTGGTTTATCTTAAAATGATTGTATAAGGACTTGGTTTGCGTCATCTCATCCAAGTTCCTGCTAGATGTAATGTTTGCTTCTTATATGATCAAACTACTTGCCTATGTCGATTTTGTCGACTTTTCCCCAATTCACAGGTCGCAAGCTGGGGTGCTTACTTATTCAACAAGAATGTTATAGCCATGTCATTCGTCCCAAGAGACTCTCATGATGCACAAGTTCAATTTGCGCTAGAAAAAGATGTGTCAGCTGTTATCGGTGTTCTTCGAACTATTAAGCTTCCTTATCCCACTAGATCTTTCGATATGGCGCACTGCTCTAGGTGCTTAATCCCATGGGGTGCAAATGGTATATATGCTTCATCTAGTTTTCCTATCACGTTCATCATTTCCTTGAGTTTGAATCAGTCCAAAGTCTTGCGTTCATCCTATTATAGTGAGTGCTCCTGATTCTGGAGCGATTGAAGGAACTTGGACGTTGCAGAAGGCAGGGGCCCTGCTCCCTCAGCACACGGCCGTGTGTGGCTTTGCGTGTTGGTTCTGCACACGGCCTGTGCTTTTGCTCATCTCGTGCATGACTGTTTTGTGTTGTGTCTAGGCACGAGTAGTGTGCGACAAGCACGGGCGTGCCGCTATGATTTCTAGATGTAATTCTTAAATTTGTTTCTTCTTTTGGGCCTATAAACTCCCATGTAAACCAGAACTCCATGTATCTTTTTTTCATCCGTGTTTTGGTTGGCGATCATGGGTTTTTCTTTCCTTTGAGGATTTTCCCACCTAAATCTTTGTTTCTATTTTCTTTATTTGTTTGAGTGATCGATCCTCAATATCTATATTTGTGGTAAATGAGTTCTGAACCTTCAACCTTAAGCTTGAGCTTTTGGTACTACGAGTTCCTGATCCATATTGTATTACATCAGTGTAGGCGCTGAAATTGAAGTGACAACATGTTAATTGCAGATGACTCTATGTGGATGTTGCAATTATTTCGCTCATTGATGAAATAACTTTTCACTGCAGGTGGAATTTACATGATGGAAGTTGATCTTGTTCTTAGACCCTGGGGGTTACTGGATTATTTCTGGTCCACCCATGAACTGGGAGAATAATTTCCAAGGATGGCAGTGTCCAAAAGAGGAGCTTCGGGAGGAACAGAGGAAAATTGAGGAGAGTGCTGAACTTCTCTGCTGGGAGAAGAAGTCTGAAAAGGGAGTAATTGCCATATGGAGGAAAAGAGAAAATTGTCAAGGGCAAAATTCGGATGCTAACTTCTGTGATGCTAAATATGCTGATGATATCTTGTATGTTACTTTACATTGTCAGATTTTATTTTCCCAGAAAGCTGTGATATGGTTCAAGTATTATGTTTTGAAGGTGGTTCAATCTCAAATGTGTTTCTAATGTTGAACGTGGAAGCTCTAAAATTTAAAAATTATCTGGACAATATGGATTCTTGATGCCCTTTTTGATTTCTCATGGATGATTTCATCTTGTCTCACATGGGAACTATATTCATACCTAGCCCATGAAAGTCATTTAAATCGTAATCTTTCTTGTGGCTAACAGGTATCAGAAGATAGAGGCATGTGTTACTCCTTACCCTGAAACTTCTTGTCCTGATGAAGTAGCCGAAGAGGAATGGAACCTGTTGTGATTTAACCCTCGAGACAATCTCAAAATTATAATCAAGCAAGTAATCGATCAATTCACAAGCACAATTGATAATAAATAAGAATGAAAAATGACACCAAATTTACATGGGGAAAACCCTCAAGGGGAAGAAAAAACCCACGGAAAGAGAAAACTCACTTATCAAGGAGTCAGATTACAATGATTTCCATTTTCTAAGATCGTTATCTCTCTTGTGTATCGCTCTCTCTTTACTTATTTTTCTAAACAATAAGGATATATTTATAGGGGACAAAAATCAAAAAAATCAAAGTAAAAAAAATAACAATCTCCACCTTTGGCATTTACTTTACGACCCATACTAAAGCAACTCACTAGCGAACTCTCATGCCACAATGTTCTGTTCATCCTCTCAGCCACCCCGTTTTGCTCTGGCGTTCCCCTCACTGCGAAATGCCTCGTGATTTCTTCATCCTTGCAGAACTGCATAAACTGATCATCTTTGTATTCTGTCCCATTATTTGATCTCAAGTACTTCACCTTCTTCCCAGTCTGAGTCTCAACCCGAGCTTTCCACTACTTGAAGATGCCATCCTTGATTTATGCTTTCCTCTGATTTATGCTTCATGAAGAAAACCTAAACCTTCCTTGAGTAGTCATCAATGAAGGTGACAAAATATTGAGCTCCACCATTCGAGATATCTCTGATAGGCCCCCAGACATCAGAATGTACATAATCGAGCACACCCTTTCTAGTATGAGATCCAACCTTGAAGCTCACTCGTTTTTGCTTTCCATATACACAAAACCTGGAGAAGTCTAATTTACAAGATTTGACACCTTTGAGAAATTTCCTCTTGTGAAGATGTGACATACCTCCTTCACTCAAATGTCCAAGAAGAAGATGCCAAAGTTTTGTGTTATCTCCATTGGACTCTCCACTAGATGAAATCGTAGCTCCACCTATCACCGTGCTCCCAATTAGCTTGTACAGATTCTTTGTCCGTTCAGCCTTCATAATTACCAATGACCTTTTCAGAACTCTCATCTTGCTATCTCTGATTGACACAACACAACCTGCAGTGTCCAAATTTCCAACTGAGATCAGGTTATTCCTAAGGTCTGGGATATACCTCACATCCCCAAATATTCTGACAATACCATCAAACATCTTCACCTTCACAGTACGTAATCCAACCACCTTGTAAACCGTGCCATTTCCCATAACCACGGATCCTCCACTGCAAGGAGTCAAAGTATCAAACAAATCTCTTAACTGGCACATATGAAATAAGCATTCGTAATCCATGATCCACTCGTTCCTCAAATCATCACCTCGAGCTGCTAGTGTAATTTCATGGGATTCAGCAACTCCAGAAGGCATATAGAGATCACCGTTGCTGTCATCTAAACCCTTAGCAACACTTGCAGAGTCTGAAGAATTCCCTTGCTTGTTCTTGTTTTCAGGACATTGAGCTCTCATATGCCCCTTCTCATGGCACTTGTAGCACTCAGCTTGAGAGAGATCTCGTTTTCCTGATCGACACTTGAATCTCGATTTCCCTCTGCTACCCTTATTTATGTGCTGACCTCTACCTTTGTTCTCTAATTTCACCAAGTACCCTTCCCCTTAACTGGACCCGGAAGGGTTCAGCTTGTTGACATCAAGAACTGCAGAAGTCACCTCCTCAACACTCAACTTGTTCTTGCCAACAAGTAGTGTTGTCTTCAAGGTAGTATACAAACTGGGAAGAGACTTTAGTAGAATCAACGCCTGATCCTCCTCATCCACCTTAACATCCAAATTAGGCAATTGTGTCACAAGCCGATTAAACACAGCAATATGATCGTTCAAATCTACCCCATCCTTCATGTTAAGGTCGAACAAATCTGTCTTCAAATACAACTTATTTGACCACAATCTAGACATGTACACAGATTCGAATTTCTCCCACATCTTCGTCGGTGAGACCTCAGTCAGAACATTATACTTAACCTGCGACGCAAGACTTAATCTGATTGTGGATGCGGCCTTAACTTCTAATTCCTCCAAGTCTTCCTCTTTCATATCAGCTGGTTTCTGTCCTTTCAATGCTTTGAACAGTCCTTGTTGCATCAGGACATCCTTGATCGTACTTTGTCAAATGCTGAAATTATTTTTTCATCAAACGGCGCAATCTTAAACTTAACCGTGTTCATCATTGTCTCAACTCCAGAAAATCAATAAAAATTCTAGGTTTCGAAATATTCTCTTCGAATCAAGTAGAAAACCCCGATCGAAAAAATCGAATCTTCGAAACCCTAAATCCAATTTTTCCCAAAAAACACCAAACTCCCCAAATTCCTTGTCACCAATTTCTCCGAAAGGAAAACAAAAAATGCCCAAACACCAATGTCTCCTAATTTCCCTGTCTTCAAGAACAACCCCAAGCCAAAGCGGTGGCAGACCCTGGCAAACTCTAACGGTGGCGACGTCCTCGGGTGCGGCAGCAGACAAGGTGGTGGTAGGCGGCAACGGACTCTTGCAGATCTGAGATCAAAGGCGACGCGCGGTAGAAGTTTGAAGCGGCGGCGCGGCTCGAGGCAACGTCAGCGAGCAGGAAGAGAAAAGAGGGCGATGGGGTCGGGGTTCGATCTGTCTCTGGCTGTCGTCGGCGGATGTGCGGTCGATCTTTGACGGCTGATGTTGGGCGGCACAGCTTGATCTTAATCAAAAGCATTAACCCTGCTCCGATAACAATTGTTGCAATTTAACTCTTGAGACAATCCTAAAATTATAATTCAGCATGTAATCGATCAATTCACAGACATAATTGATAATAAACAAGAATGAAAAACGACACCAAATTTACATGAAAAAAACCCTCAAAGTGAAAAAAAAACTCACGGGAATAGAAAACCCACTAATCAAGGAGTCAGATTATAATGATTTTTTTTTTTTGAGATCGCTCTCTTTCTTGTGTATCGCTCCGAAAACCCTGATTTTCTCTCTCTATTTATTTTACTACACAATAATGATATATTTATAGGGGATAAAAGTTAAAAAAATCAATGCAAAAAAGATAACAAAAGCCATTCCCAGAGAGGCTCAACGCTGTTCCTTACAGAATACAGAGTGGATCGGTCCCTTGAGTCTCTGTCGAGGCCTTCCAAGAAGATAACAAACTATGGTCTAAGCATGTCAAAGCTTACAAACGGGTAAATAAGTTGATAGATACTGGCAGGTACCGCAACATAATGGATATGGATGCTGGACTAGGAAGCTTTGCTGCAGCTAGCTATTCACTCTCCGGAACTGTGGGTCATGAATGTCATGCCGACCATTGCGGAGAAGGACACTCTTGGTGTTGTTTACGAGCGAGGGTTGACTGGCATCTATCATGACCAGTAAAGTTCTTCTAACAATATGCTATTTCTTTAATGGTAGCTAGAGGATGGCACAGACCAATTTATAGTCCAAACAGTAACTGAATGGGCTTGTCGTGAGTAATTCATTGCTTTGGCACTCAGTGGTTTCAGCCACAGACCTCCAACGCGAAACTTTAGCGCCCGAGGATTGAGGTAGCTGTGAGACTAGCAAGCTAGCTTTGTATATTATGCTTTCATTTGCTTCATATCAGAGCTATCATCCGAATCCCGGAACTGGGTTGATTTCGTGGATCTATATGTTTCTTTCTTTTCTTCTTTTTTTTTTTTTTTTTTTCAAGCCATTGTGTGAAGCTATCCAGGCTGAGATTTCACGTACTCAAATGCTTCATTTCCTGTATTTCCCCAGGTGCGAGGCCTTCTCCACGTACCCTAGAACATACGACCTGATTCATGCGTATTCAAGAATAAGTTTGTTTTTCTTTCCGCTTCTGCTTCTTCTTCCTATAATGCTTTCCAAATTTGGTTTACATGGCATATGGCGTCATTATTCATTACATTTAAAATTTGCCCTTACGGTTTAGTAACTTGCTATGTGCTTTGGCATTATCCTCTTAGGTGTAATGCTGAAGACATCCTCCTAGAAATGGACCGTATCTTGCGCCCAGAAGGAGCAGTCACCATCCGTGACAAGTTGGATGTGCTCATGAAGGTTAAGAGGATCGTAGGAGGGATGAGAAGGAGGACGAAGATGATGGATCATGAAGACGGACCTCTCGAGTCTGAGAAAGTGTTGTTCGCAGTCGAACAATATTGGGTTGCTGGTGACAATTCCACATCAACCCAGCGATTAAAATATAGGATGATTGAGCCTAGGTATCCTAAAGAAGCAAGCGATGTCTCATCCTGATTTGCTTTCTGATGATATTCTTATCGTTCACCGGTCTACAATCCAAATCTAAAGCCTCGGAGAGCTCATTTCTGCAGATCATTGAGTAGATTATCCCTTTTCTGATGCTAGATATTGCCGGCTGTTTCGTCATGAGTTGTTTGTATTTCGTGTCATTGCTACTTCAATTATTGATTTATTTGTTGTTCTACCGTGCCGGTAGATTTTGGATAGTCCTGGAATGTAGTTTCAGCTCTGGTCACCTTGCTTTTTGGCCTGTGAATGGATACTATCCCTCTGAATCTGTCGATGTACGGTCGCATAATGCCATGACTCATAGTTTCTTCATTCATGGATACGACACTGCTGGTAGTGGTGTTGCCATGTTTTATAGCATGTGAGTCTCCGTGGGATGTTTTATAGCATGTGAGTCTCCGTGAGATGTTGGAGTAATAGTAAGAAGATGCTATTGTTATAAAGATCAATTTTTACATTAGATTGTCTATATTGGATATGATAAGAAAACAAAGTGGATTGGTTAAGATGACAAACGTAAAAGGTATGAGCTCATGTCATAGACACTCCAACTTTTCTACCATCTTAGAAAGACACTACGCCCTATTGTTGTAGGATGATGAAAAATTATGATACTTCCGTGGATAACATTCGAGGTTCCCTTTTACACAAAAAAATTTTAGTTTATGAAGGGATTTTTATTTTCGTTGTAAGGTTTTTTGTTTCTATTATTGATTTTGTTTTTATAATTTTGAACAGTAATACTAAATTACTCCGAGTAATTGTAACGTGGTGATTTTTTAGGGATAAAATGAGAAATTGTTTGTACCAAGAACAACTAGGTTCTTAGATTCGAGTTGAAATGTGATTTAGAGCTTTATGAATGCTCAGAAACTAAGTTAATACTAGTAGCACTCAAGAAATTAGTTTGACGATACCCTTGACACTAGTCCATCGCGTGACCGAACTGAAAAGGGAAATGTTGTTGTTTCACCCTCAATATTGGTCCAATATTTCGACTAAAAAATAAAAATATTTGTCCAGTATTCCACCAGACGTCCAGCCTGATATTTTGGTAGGATTTCAAAAGAATTAAGACAGTAACAAAGTGAGGTCCAAACGAAAAAGAAGTACTGATACAGCTCTTAAGTTCTTCTGCCTATGGGTCTGAAGTTTGACACTTTAAAAGCGAAGTTTCGAATCCAATTTAAGGAATTCCCATAAACATGGGAGAAACTCAATGTGAATTCATTGAAAGATATTGCCTGTAGGAAGAACCAAACGAAGCGTGAACTACAAATCGAAACAAAACAGACCGTTGCTGTTTAAAGCGTTATCAGGTCCCATTCCAGTGCAAATTAAAGACATCGATTCCAAAATTCTTATAAGAAATTGTATGTAAACGATAAACTAGAGTGTTCATATCTCTCTCTCTTAAGGAGAGCGTGCATAACTTTGAAGCTCCTAAACTTTATTTTAGGGGCACTTGATACATTAAATCATGGACAGATAAACTTTATTTTAATGGCCTACAAATGAATAATGATTCGCCATAAATTCTAATCCGTATAGTTGCTTATGAGCTTCCTCTGATACCGGCAAACTATTGAAACTTAACATTGACGCTACCACTTTGATAAAGCTAAAAACTCCTTTTTCGTCCATATAAACTAGTGCCTTCGTGCCAAAATATAGCGATCGATTTAACCCGATATACGGATTTATATATGTGTTGAATATTTATGAGATTTGATGAAAAAAGAGTATTTTTTTTTAATGATAATGGGATGTAAGTGAGGTTTAGAAAAGAGAATGAGAGAAGAGCAGGAAGGAGATGATGGATGTACTCTAGCAAATGGTGATTTGTTTTATTATCTTTTATATGAAAGGGTTATAAAATATGATATGCTGATTATATTTTGAGACGATGTGAATATAAAAATTTGATCTATAATATAAAATAAAGAGAGTATTTTCAAATATATCGTGAATATCTGTTTATAAGATAAAGAATAGAAAATAGAAATGTTTTTTCTTGACAAGTTGGAAAATAAAATCCCCATTTTAGTAGACTTAACATGACATAAATGCAGCATTATCAAACAAAAAAAAGAAAAGAAAAGAAACATGACACAAATGCTTTTTTGAAAAACAATAACATAAGACGTAAATAAACGAATGGCGCCAACAAAACTTGGATTTTTTTATTTATTTTTTTGGGGAGGGGGGGCCAAAAAAGCAATTAAAATGAATTTGATCATTCTTGGTCTTGTTCGGAGTATGTTTTTTGCCTGCTTCAGAAAGTTTGTCACATTTAAATGGACGACTTATGAAAAAAAAAAAAAATAACCAGATGTCACACAGAGGAAAAATATGTACTTAGTTTTCCTACTCTTTACCAAATACATCAATATTATATCTGCCTCGTTGAACATTATATTTATGTCTATATATACTTCCTTCATTTCAACAGAATAACAATCAATTAATTTGACATGATAATTTATGTAAGTTGATTTTTATGAGAAAAAAAAAAGAAAAAAAATATAATGAGATAAATTGATATGATATAAAATAAAAAAATACATATATTTTGATCTTTTTGTAGGGAAAATTTTTTCAAATATAATTATGGTATAATTTAATTGAGACGATACAATTTGAAAAATATTACTCCCTTCATTCCAAAATATAAGAAAAGGTTTGACTCGATATATAGATTTATATATGTGTTAAATTTATGTGAACTTTGATAAAGAAAGAATATTTTTTTTTTGGTGATAGTGAAGTTTACTGTAATAGTTATGAAAATAGATAATAGATGATTATTGTTTTGATTTTTTTTAAATAAAAAAATTACTAAATATGATATATTATATATATTTTGGGATAATTTAAATAAATAAATTTTGTTTATATATTGAAACAGATGAAATATAATTTTATTGGGAGGAAAAGAATATCTAAGAATTTGTTTTGTGGGCCATGAAAAGTGATCCGTTCTTCTTGCATATGATAAATCAAATCAAAATAACACATTGAAACAGCGTCTATCATAAGTCTGGTTTCCAGAATCATTGATGTACATAGGAGTGGTAATTATTAGGCGTCAAAATCACATTCATGACCTACATACTCCTTACGTGAAAGTTATAATAAGATAATTTTATCAATTTTTTTTATTTTTTATTTTTTATTTTAATTTTATACATTTAATATATATTTAAATATAATTTTTTAATTTTTTATCATATTATCATTCTATTTTTTTAATTTTCAAGATTTTTATTTTACATAATCCAATATAAATGCTCTAACACAAGCAATATTTGATTAAAGGAAAAGAGAATATATCATGACATAAATATATCTATTAATAAATAAATGATTGAGATTAAATAACACAAGATAAATGATTAAGATTAAAATTTCGTATTCTAATCTCAATCCTTCATTTGTGTTATTTTAATCTCAATCATTTATTTGTTATTAGACACACATATATCACGGCACATATTTTCTAAATCCTTTGATTAAATATAGTTGTGCCAATCACTCCACAACACTTGTCGCCTCAATAATTGGTCAGTGATTCAATATCTATTATAACCATCAGAATTAGACTTATTGTTATAGTATAAAGTATCGTGCATTTGATAGGAATATATCAATTTATTGTTTTGCTTTGCTATATTAAATAGCCATTGTGTACTTGATACTTATAAGCTGGAGTAGAGTCATGACAATGGTCCTAAATGATACGGTTGTGCATGATACGATACAGTTTGATTCTTAATCGTTTTTCCTTTCGTATCAATTTTTTCAGTTATTAAAAAATCTTGTCTCGTCCTTTCCCGTTTTCTCGATTAAATGGTTTCTTGGTATGGGAAAATCGATGATTTCGGAAACTTCGCTACAAATATATTGAATTGAATTAATGTATATATTTATATATATTTTTTGAGATGAGTGTATATATTTATTTATTAAATCCAAATAGCATAAGAAAGAACCATGAACAAGGTGAAATTGTTAATAACATTTAATATTAGCATTCCATTAGAGTTAAAACAACCGTAATGATTAACTCCAACTTATTAACAACTTCAGTGAATCATCAAAAATCAAGACAACGCTAAACATATCACTATAACAAAAAAATGAAACATATCAAAATCAAATACGTCATGTTAGATTTGTGGAAGATGGGAATCATCTCTGGGGCTTTCCTTGATTTCATCTACCTGATTTACTGAATCTAGGCTCTTCATTCCTAATACTCGAATCGGCTGCTAGGAATCGTCTTAGCTGCTACCCTCTACAGAGTCTCCGAGAACCCATGAGCCAAATAGACTGCATTAGTGGTATAGCAATGGTATTAGCAGTAGCAGTGATTGATTACCTTATTGCGTCTATGGAGATATTACCTTCGTCCCTTTATTCCTTGATTATTGTTATTATTTTTCTGCTTGAGTTACTTTCTTACGTTCTGCCTTCCCTGATTCCCTTGCTTTATGCCTTTTATACCTTTCTAAGTATGAAATTCTAGTATGCCTTACGCTACGCCCCTTTGAATAAATACCTCTATCAAGACGGAGCGGAGCCACTCTTGCCCCTTCTTCCCCTACCCTAGTCTTAGAGCGTTGAACTCGGAAAAAGTAAGTGATAGCCCTACTTACTACTCCTAGTGACTGGCTACTTTGCTGCGCTATCATCGAAGACAGTGTTGTACAAAGCGCAACCTTTTTTTTTTCGAAACCTTATTAATTAAAAAAAAAAAGCCTTGTCGTGCTTAAACAATGGGTTCTTTCTACGCGGGATCCGGGCTAACAGGAATGACCGAAGAAAGAGGTAGCCCACTTAGGACTTTCATTCAGGACTAGTTTGAGTAAGATAATGACAAAGGGAGGAATGGTCTCGGGGACGATTCCCAAACCGACATCTGTCTTTCTCATCGATAATTTAGTATAGAAAGAGTTCATAGCGATTCTGAGAGGATGGAAGATGAAACAAGTTGAGAAACAGAGAGAATGAAGTCAATATGTGGTACTTGTTCGTTTAAGATCTGATATACTTGGTAGCAATGACAAACCAATTCAAGCAGGATCAGATTCAAGGATAGTTATGGTCAAATTAAAATTCTTAGAGTCTTATTTAATCGATACAATTTCAATTGACATTCATACTTATACAAGTGATGATGTTTTATATATTGTCGGTCATGTTCGGAAAAAATCAATAAGTTTGTTGGATTTTTTTTTCCCGTACTGTAAGAACTCTTCCATATCATCATTTAGGTATTCTTCTCTCTATCGTCAGTGGATCGATATGAGCTCAATACTTCTAGTTTTGTTCGATTTTTGATTCGATACGATTTTTTGGTATAATTTTGCTCATCCCTGTTAAACCAATTGCTACTCACACCCTTTATATCTCACCCTCCCTATTATAATGATCAAACTGTCCTTCCCTAAGCAATCCCCATCTAACCTGACACCCTATCAACGCCTAATATGAGGAGTGCTAATCATCCCCCTCAAATAATACATTCCTTCTTTTTTTTTCCCATAACCACACTTCACAAATATATATATATATATATTTTATAAAAATTGTTTAAAAATATCATTTTGAAACTTATTTTAAAAAAATATTAATAATAATAGATAACACTTCGTCCCCACCCCCGCACCCCCTTTCTCCTCCTCATCTTCGCTGACTCAACTCCCATCTCCGTTTCCCAACTTCGATCGCCACCTTCTCCTTGTCACAGCCTGGCTGCCACCATCTCAGGCAACACCCACATCGTTGTTTGCGGATCCTGGTATCTTTGATAATGTGCTCAGAGATCCGGTTCACGAACTAATGAGAGAGGAGAGGGGAAAGAGGAGAAGAAGAGGAGATGAAGATCGGTTTCGAGGTGTCCGGGGAGTGGTCGTCCGCATCGGCAATGTCGGTGACGAAGGCTCGGCTGCGTTGGTTGAGGAGTCTGTGCGCTTAATTCGTAAAATTCGTTTCACTTGCCCGCGATCCTGCTGCATGATATAGATTCTATCTCCTCTATTTGCTTTGTTGCTTATTCATTTTAGTTCTAGCCTTGATGATATTGTGTTGTTTGCGTTTGATTTTGGAGATTGATTTTTGAGATAGTTGAGTCGGATTAGTGGGCAGGATCTGAGAGTGGTGGAGGCGTTGGTGTGGAGGCGGCGAAGACGATGGCGACGATGGCGGTTGCTTTGCGGTGGAATATGGTAGGAGATGGAGTGGAGTCACGGGAATCGGAGACGTCATTGGCGGCGAGGGACTTTTGCGGTAGTTTTGTGGGCATACTACTTGTTAGGCGAATTTTGACGGACGTCCTGGTTCGGGCCAAATGTACTAATTACTTTGGATGGATTCGGACGTCATGTTAGTTGCTCCGATCGGATTTCGACGAACGTATTATTTTCGAACGAACGTTCTAATTGCTTCGATCGGATTTCAACGTGCATACTAGTTGCTCTAATCGGACTCTCGAGGATTCTAACGTATCGATTTTCAAGTCCTTTTCTGAAAACTCTCATGACATTACTGTCGTTAGGGTCCCACAAACCTTAATCAAATAATTTAACTTAACTTAACACAGAATGAAATTTAAATAATTATACATTTTAGGTATCAGGAATCTAAGTCCACATGTGTATTTATTTGTTACACATTTGACAACAGAAATTGAGAAATTAAGTACCAGATATCAATGTTACATTATAAATCAGATCTTAATCAACATTCTTTCTCATTTCTTGCACCATAAAAGTAAGAAAATAGAGAGACAAGAGAAAAATAACGCCGTAAGGTATACGAGCTCAATAATGTATCGACCCCCTTTTCAGGAAAAGCACAAAAAGAAAAGAAAGAGAGAACAATCTGTCATGAAATCACAACAAAATCTGTCATATAATTAACATACATGATAGACCACAGATACCTTCTTGTTAATACTATGACCTTGACTAAACATGTAAATCTATGGTTTTTTTTCTAGAAGCTTAAAGTCCGGGGTCACCCAATACAGGGAATCAACTTGTAACGACGTCCAAGGGTCTTCTGCAACGAGATACCCCACAACCTGATAACCTCACAGGGTTGTCTACGCGTATAAGATGATTAGTAACAACTACTCATCCCTGTACAGTTTAACATGACATCTTCACCAAGCCACAATGTAACAACTCAGTAGGATTAACAAACT
>JAOVYX010020023.1:0-17600 GCA_035668315.1 Drosera spatulata
AATACAATTTAGACGATACAAAGGGAATAAAAACAAGGTTTAGAACGATAAAATGATGTGTGATTTCATCCACATCAGCTTCAACCCAAAAGCTCTTTGAAAGGTCTGCATCAGAGAGTATTATTCTGGCTGCCTCAATGAGGGTTCTGTTTTTCCTTTTTACAACAATATTTTGTTGTAGTGTTCTTGGTGCAGAGAAGTTGTGCTTGTTGCAATGATCATCACAGTATTTGTCAACCCCTGATTGATCAAATTCTGTGCCATGATCACTCCTAATTGTTATCACATCTTATCCTTTTTCATTTTGCACTTGTCTCAGGAACCTAGTTAGCAGACTACAAGTTTCACTTTTCTTGTGCAGGAAGATTACCCAAGTATATCTCGAGTCATCATCTATAATTACCAGTGTATATTTCTCCTTGTTTAAGCTCTCTACATCTACTGATCCAAACAGATCCATGTGAAGTAGTTCAAGAACTCTTATGGTTTTTGTTTAGTTAATAGATTTGAAACTTGCTGTAGTCTGCTTTCCTTCTTGACAAGGTCTGCATAGTTTATCCCTTTTGAACTTAACTTGAGGAAGACCTCTTACTAAGTTACCTGAGGATAGTTTTGCCATTGTTTTAAAGTTTAGATGTGCTAATCTCTTATTCCACAGCCAATTTGTGTCATCTGCATCCTTAGTGTAAAAACATGTGATTTGTGTAGACTGTGATAAGTTGAAGTCTAATGCATAGATGTTTCTTGATCTATGACCTATTACTTTGAATTCTTTGGACTCTTTATCTATGACTCTACAAGTGTCATTAGTAAAGGCCACCTCATAGTTCTTATCACACAGTTGGCTACTGGAAAGTAAATTATGTTCAAGCCCTTTAACGTAAACTACATTCCTAAAGATTAAGGAACTTGTACCAAGGGTTCGATAACCTTTAGTTTTACCTGCTTTGTCGTCACCAAACATGACCAAGGGACCTTCTTCTTTTCTGTAATCTTGCAATATTCTCTTGTTCCCTGTCATGTGCCCTGAGCAACCACTATCCAGATACCATGCTTCATCCTGTATTTCCTACAATCACATATGCAGTATTTGTACATGGTATCCATGATTATGGGTCCTCATTTGTTAGTCTTAGGTATCCACGCTTGAATAAAATTCTTGTGTGGTACCCAACACTGAGAGGCTTAGTGGCCGGGCTTGCCACAACTATAGCCGTAGACCTTTGGTTCAACCTTAGGTCGTCTGTTTAGATATTGCCGTTCACTATGCTACATACTGCACATGCGGCAGTGTTGTCTGTATGGTCTCTTTGGCACGTGAAGAGAACTCTTATTCCATACAATGTAATTTTGGTGCAAACTGAGATTTTCCAAATCTCCTGTCATTTTGATAATGAGTTATATACTCATTTCTCTTGACAGTTCGCACTTTAGGAGGTTTATTGACTTCTATTGCTGTATTAGCAGAAGTCTGTGGTTTCAAGGGCTGATTAACAAGGACTTTTGCCTTGTTCGTACCCTTTGCAGTAGAGGATTTTGAGTTCCTCTTCTATAAAGTCTTTGCAGACGGTTCAACCCTCAAAGGTTGTGTAGCAGAGACCTTACTGATCTGTATCCTGGTTGCAGATGTCTCACCCTTCTACAAGACTCTGTTAGAGACATTATTTGTCTCTTTGATGCTAGCTTTAGACTAGTTGGTTACATTTAGGTTAGCCCGTTCACTTAGCCAACTCTTGTACCCAAGCCCAGACCTATCCCATGGACATTGTCCTGTGATCAATGCTTTTTGCAGATCCAGTGACTTACCATTACTTGGGCTTGGAGGTCAGCGTTTTTCTTGGTGAGTGTGTCCACCATTTCAGAGAGAACTTTGACTTTCTCTTCTGATTCACTGACTTTGTTGTCTACCACATTTAACTGACTTTTTAGGTCGTTAATTTTTTGATAGGCAAGATTGTAATTCTCTTTGAGATTTACAATCAACTCAATGTTTTCTTTATTCTCTCTTGAGAGAGCAATAAAGCTTTCTGAGGTCTCCTGAAGAGCCTCTTTTAGTTCCTCAGGTGAGGCATCAGAGTCAAAGAGGTTAAACACCTTCTTGTTGTCATCAGACTTGGCCATGAGGCATAACTGAGCATTGGAGATCGTTTTTTCATCATCTGAATCTGTGTCACTCTAAGTCTTTGCAGCATAGGCTCTTGCCTTCTCCTTTTTGTTGAAGGTTCCTTTTGAATCCTTCTTCTTCTTGTGTGCAGACGACTTCTGTGGCGGTAGTCTGCACTGTGCAGCAAAGTGTCTTGGTTTGCCACAGTTGTAGCAAACATGTCTATCTGCTTCCTTTGATTTTCTTGCACTTAGTTTCTTGAAGAGATTTCTGAATTTTCTTTCCATGAGTGCTAGCTCTTCAATCATGCTTTCATCGCTTGCAGACTAGGTGCTATAACTCTCCTCGTCTGCCATGGACTTATCTTATCCTGTGCTTTGAATGCCAGTGTCTTCAATCTGCCTCTTCTGCTCCACCTCCAGATTATAGGTGTACAGTACACCATAGAGTTGTGCTAATGACATATTGGCAAGGTCTCTCGATTCTCTGATGGCGGTTGTCTTGGTCCCCCAGACCTTTCCGAGAGATCTCATAAACTTAAGGTTCACCTCCTTATTATCGAAGGTTTTGCCTAAAGTTTTGAGATTGTTGATGAGAACATTGCATCTTTCATAAAAACTTGTAAGATTCTCATCAGCTCTCATTGAGACACAGACATACTACTGCATAAGGACATCCTTTTTATTTTCTCGGATTTCATTCGTGCCCTCATTCCTCAGTAGTAGAGCCTCCAATGCCTCCTTTGCTGTGGTTGTGTGTATAACGATTCCAAACATATCATCATGAAGAGCCTTGTAGATCTAATTTTTGGCTCTTCTATCCACCAGTACTAGATCCCAGTCGTCTGTTGTCCATAGAGACTTAGGCTTGTCAACTTCTTGGGTGGAATCCATTAGATCTGGTATTTTTGGAACATGAGGCCCATCTGTGATAATGTCATGGATCTTTTCATCAATTGAGTCCATATGAGCCAGCATTCTGAGTTTTCAATGGTTGAACTTGTTAAAGTAGTAGGAAGGTGGCTCTCCACTGTTTGGACACTTTGGTAGCTTAGGAGGAGCGATGGTTGAATCTAGACAATAATAAACAGTTAGTAACTTCTTTGTAGACTAATAAAAATGTGACCTTTTCTTTATAATAACTGCTAAGTCTGAGAAGATAGGCTTTAATACCAATTGAAAGTCCCAGAAATAACCTAGAGGGGAGGGGGTGAATAGGTTATGTAAAAAATGTGACCTTTTCTTTCCAATAGAGCCATGTTTTCTTTATTCTCTCTTGAGAGAGCAATAAAGCTTTTAAGGTCTCTTGAAGAGGCCCTTTCAGTTCCTCATTTGAGGCATCAGAGTCGGAGAAGTCAAATACCTTTTTATCGTCGTCAGACCTGGCCATGTGACATAGTTGAGCATTTGAGATCGTTTCTTCTTCATCTGAGTCTGTGTCACTCCAAGTCTTTGCAGCATAGGCTCTTGCCTTCTCCTTCTTATTGAAGGCTCCTTTTGTGTCCTTCTTCTTCTTCTTGTGTGCAAACGACTCCTGTGGCGGTCGTCTATACTGTGCAGTAAAGTGTCCTGGTTTGCCATAGTTATAGCAGGCATCTCTGTCTTCTTCTTTAGTTTTGCTGGCACTTAGTTTCTTCATATTCTTCTTTTTGAAGAGCTTTCTGAATTTTCTTCCCATGAGTGCGAGCTCTTCAGTCATGCTTTTGTCACTCGCAGATGAGGTGCTGCAACTCTCCTCGTCTGCCATGGTCTTCAGGATCCTCTCCTGAGCTTTGAATGTCAATGTCTTTTTCCTGGCTTCATCTATCCGTCTCCTCTGCTCCACCTCCAGATTATAGGTATGCAGAATTCCATAGAGTTATGCCAATGACATTTTGGCAAGGTCTCTCGACTCTCTAATGGTGGTTGTCTTCGTCCCCCAGGCCTCCCCAAGCGATCTCATGAACTTAAGGTTTACCTCTTTGTTATCGAAGGTTTTTCCTAAAGTTTTAAGATTATTGATGAAAACATTAAACCTTTCATAGAAGCTTGTAAGGTTCTCATCTACTCTTATTGAGACCCAGTCGTACTGCTGCATGAGGGCATCTTTCTTATTTTCGCGGATTCGTTTGTGCCCTCATTTCTCAGCATTAGTGCTTCCTATGCTTCCTTTGCGTGTTGGTGTGGACCACAATCTCCAACATACATCATCCAGAGCCTTATATATCTGATTCTTGGCTCTTCTGTCTACCAACACCAGATCCCAATCATCTCTTGTCCACAGGGACTTAGGCTTGTCAACTTCTCTGGTGGCATCCATTAAATCTGGCATTTTTGGATCATAAGGCCCATCTATGATGATGTCATACATTCTTTCATCAATGGAATCCAGATGAGCCAGCATTCTAAGTTTCCAATGGTTGAATTTGTCGAAGGAGCAGGAAGGTGGCTCTCCACTATTTGGACACTTTGGTAGCTTTGGAGGAGCCATGATTAAATCTTCACAAGAATAAACTGTTAGTAAATTCTTTGCAGATTGATATAAAAAGGTGTGACCTTTTCTTTCCAATAACTGTTAAGTGTTGAAAGATAGGCTCTGATACCAATTGAAAGTCACATAAATAACCTAGAGAGAGGGGGGAGGGGGGAATAGGTTATCTCAAAATTTTTTCAGACAGTGCAGTAAAGCTATAAGCTAATTTGCACTTCCAGAGTCTCCTGCAGTATTGCAGAAGTTCTGCAATTGAGACTTTAGCTTTGAGAAGCTCGTCTCTTTGGACTTAAAGTTCTTTACTAAGAATTCTAGGAATGATAGAGGTCATGGTTACCTTTTGTGTCGTGTCAGCGTACTTCTCTGCATTAACACCAAAGGTCACGGGTCAGTGAAAATGGCGCTAGGATGGCATGAAAGTGATGTTTTCAAGAAAGGATGAGTTCAACAACGGTTAGAAATTCAGGGATACCTATAAATACAAAGGCAATGCCCAAGATTTTGTAACCTTTGAATTGCTAAATCTCCTTTGCTCTGAAAAGACAAGTGCAGTAAGGTTTCAAGTGAGCTAAGAAAGAAGCTGATAGCTGAAGAACTGAGCCAGCTATTGAAGACAGTGTTGAATAGTATTAGTGTTAGACAAACCATTCCAAGAGGCTATTCCGAGTCCTGTTGAGGGGAAGGAAAGATCTTGTAATCGGTTTGTATTGTCATTTAGTCGTTATAAAGTGATAGGTTGATTGTGAGCCTAAAACAATCACACGTAGTGCTATCCTCTTGATTTATCACTCTGATAATTAAGGGAAGACTGGAATAAGAGATATAACCATATTTTAGCTATATACTCTAACCGGTATAAAGACCGTTGTGTTTTTTACTTTGCTGCTTTCATTATATTTAACCCTATTGCTAATCAAATTCAACCAACCGTAAGCTAAAAGGAAGTGACGTCATTGCAGTAAGGTTCTTCATTACTGCAGTAAGCTAAAGAATAACTCTACTGGCCAACTAACCTTTGTTAGTTTGACGGTAAAGCTCAAAAACGAAAATTGATGTGAAGCCAGCCAAGGGTGTAATTATGGCATCTTCCACGTTCATCGTAAAACATGCCAATTTGTTTTTACCCCGGTATAAATACGGATGTAGATATGAAAGTAGGGGTCGATTCCACAGGGAACAACGAATGTCGACCAAAATTCAACTTGGAGTAATTTCTATCCTAAGGAAGGGGTAACAAAAAATATGGAGTAAGACCAAAATCCTAACTTGGAGTAATTTTTATGGAGTATTTCTACTGTTTAAAGGTGATAACTTAAAACTAAACTAATTAGATCGAAAGAAGATAAGAAAGAGCTAAGATATAAAGGAGTTTTCTTAAGTTGGGGGAAATGTAGGGACGATGGTTGAATTCCTTTTGAGTCACCTAGATCAATCACGGATGTTTCTGAATTTAGATGCAATGATTAATATGGAATGACTGTAATGAATTTTGGCTTAACTCACTACGTTCCTTAGCTTCTAACTTCCAATTAGTTCGGATAGTCAAACTAACTCAATAAATTAAAACCATTTCAATTAGCTCAAACATGGTTTCATTGAAAGAGTTGACTCAAAACATGGAAAAACCATTCATAACATGAATTGTAATTAGCTTAAACTAATCATGTCGTATGTATACAAAACTATTGATTGTATATGAAAATTATCTTAAATCGTATTATATCAATCTGCTACTAATTAAATCACTTAGCGCGATTCATAGCTCTAAACTATGTATATTAGGTGATCAATCTAATAAACATATGTTATGCGATAGTTCTAACAGGTTTCATGCAACATATTCATCATCAACATCTCTGGTTTTAGTTAAATATGCATCATCTCATGTTCTAAGGTCATCAAAAGTTTATCAACACATCCCTATTAATGTTCTACTCACGCATATTGACCAAACTAAGCATGGAATGAGTCATAGCATCAAAGACAAACATTCTATAGGAAATAAATGTCTGAGAACAAAGGTTTTACAGCACACGATGCGTTCCAAATAGATGTCCAATGCTACACAATGAGTTGCGGATCTATTCTCCTCCTAAGCTTGATCAACACCTTCGTCGGCTTCTCCTCTTCGCGTCTCCACCTCCTCTAATCGTCTCTGATGTCACTGATGCTCTCTGATGCCCAATCCTCATTAGAGGAACCCTAACGACGTGTATTTATAGACATAGGTCGAAGACGAAACGATCCGACAGGTAAAACAATGAATCTGCATCCGAGACAGCGTCGCGGCCGCGACCCAGGGTGTCAGGCCCGCGACAGGTTAAAAATCCTAAAAATTCGCCAAAAATGGCCGTCACGTCCGCGACTATTCTGTAGCGCCCGCGACCATGACTTGCCCGTGACACACCTGTAGTGGCCGCGACAGATGAACTGATTACTTAAAAATACTACAAAAAGTACTAAATGATGTCCAAAAATTCTAAAAACTTATATATCACTTCTAAACATGCTAAGCTAACATATCAACATCAAACTTTGCTGCATTAGCTCCAGAAACATTGAAACAATGATAAATTTGTGAATTCCAGCCTTTGAGATCATGACTTGTCTATCTTCTTCATCTTTCTCCATTTTGTTCCAAATTTTGCACCGATATGCCAAAAACATAAAATCATAAAACCATAGTAATACCAACACTCCAAAACAAAGAGACACTAAAAACATAAAACAGACAATACATGAGGCACAAAACAAACATTGAAAGTAAAGAAATAATATGTGTTTTCATACACATCAGAGACTATTCATGGGAGCTATACTAAAAATGGATGTGGATAATGACAATCTAAATTATGATGAGTTATTTGATGATGATTTGTCTATAACTGAACAAAAATTGAATAAGAAGAATATGAGCATGATAGAACTGCCAATTAATCATGAGAAAATTCTTTCATCTATTCAAAGTCCATCAAAATTTGAATTAAAGCAATTACTAACTTATATGAAGTATGCTTATTTAGGTGATGGAGAAAATCTTCCAATAATTATTTCGAGCAAATTATCTGTGGAGCAAGAAGAAGCTCTAGTTAGTATACTCAAAAAGTATAAAACTGCAATTGGATGGACAAAAGCTGATATCAATTGAATTAGTCCCTCTACGTGTATGCATCGCATTTTATTTTTAGGACAGTTCTAAACCATTAAGGGAGCCGCAACAACGCTTAAACCCTTCAATGATAGAAGTTGTCAAGAATGAAAATTTTAAACCTTTTGATGCTGGTGTCATCTATCCAGTTACTGACTCTCAGTGGGTCAGTCCTATCCATGTTGTACCAAAGAAAACAGGCCTAAATGTTGTGAAAAGGATAATGGTGAAATGATTGCCACTAAAATCCAAAATGGATGGCGTGTGTGCATTGACTATCGCAAATTAAATTCAGTCACATGAAAGATTATTTTTCATTACCTTTCATTGATCAAATGGTCGAAAGGTTAGCTGATAGATCACATTATTGTTTTGTAGATGGATATTCTGGTTATAATCAAATTGTGATAGCACTTGAAGACAAAGACAAAACGACATTCACATGTCCTTCTGGCACCTTTGCATGTAGGCGTATGCCCTTTGGGTTATGTAATGCTCCTGTTATGTTTCAAAGGTGTATGATGCCAATTTTTTTTTTATTATATAGCCCATATCATTTAGGTATTTATGGATGATTTTACCGTATATGGAGATTCATTTAAAAAATGTCTCAAGAATTTGGAGCTAGTGCTTGAAACATGTGTTGAAACTAATTTAGTCCTTAACTATAAAAAATGTCATTTTATGGTGAAAGAAGGGATTCGAGGTTGACAAGGCTAAAGTTGAAGTAATGAAATCTCTATCCTATCCCACTTGTGTTGGTGAAGTAAGGACATTTTTAAGACATGCTAGTTTCTACCGAATGTTCATAAAAGACTTTTCAAAATTGCACAATCACTCTGTCAATTATTGAAGAAAGAAGCTACATTTGATTTTGACGAAGAGTGTAAAGAAGCTTTTGAGTCACCCATAATTTCTACACCCATAATTCAGTCACCGAATTGGAATTATCCATTTGAGATAATGTGTGATGCAAGTGATAAAGCTGTAGGCACAGTTTTAGGCCAAAGAGTTGACAAATGCCCTCACTTAATTTATTACGTGTCAAGGACGCTTGATGAGGCCCAATGTAATTATACAACAACTAAAAAAGAGTTGTATGCAATCATTTTTGCCTTCGAACAATTTAGATCATATTTATTGGGCACAAAATTGATTGTTTTCTCAGATCACTCTGCATTGAAATATTTACTCAAGAAAAAGGAGTCAAAATTAAGGCTTCTGCATTAGGTTCTCCTTTTACAAGAGTTTCATATTGAGATCCGAGATAAGAAAGGTATTGAAAATTATGTGGCAGATCATTTGAGCCACATAATAAATGATGGAGATATTTTACAAATTTTAAAAATGTTCCCAGATGAGTATTTATACTCAGATTCATGGCTTTCATTCTTGGTATGTTGATTTAGTGAATTATTTGATGACCAAGAAATTGCCTATAGACCATACCCAAAAAAAAAAAAAAAAACAAAGAAAGAAAGAAAGAAAGAAAGAAATTGCCTATAGATATTTCTAGGCACCATTAAAATAAAATCAAGAGTGATGCCAAATATTATGTCTGGGAGGATCCATATTTGCTTAAATTTTGCTCTGATGGTGTGATCAGGCGATGCTTGCTTGATAATGAAATTCTATCAAATTTTAAAACATTGCCATGCTTATGGAGTTGGTGGGCATTTTGGAGCAAGACTAATTGCGCATAAAATCCTAGAATGTGGATTTTCTGACCTACTTTGAATAAGGAGGCCTATGATTTTCGGTAAAGGTGGGATAGATACCAAAGGAGAGAAAATATTTCTAAGAGAGACCAAATGCCATTGAAATCTATACACGTTTTTGAAATCTTTTATGTTTGGGGTATAGATTTTATGGGGCCCTTTTCTTACTCATTTGGTAATTTTTACATCTTGTTAGCAGTTGATTATGTCTCAAAATGGATGGAGGCTGCAGAAACTAAGACGGATGATGCTAAGGTTGTAGTCGGATTTATTAAAAAAATCAGATTTTTAGTAGATTTGGCGTCCCTAGAGCTATTATTAGTGATAAGGGTACCCATTTTTGTAATCGGAAAGTCGAAGGTGTGTTAAAGAAATATCATGTCAATCATAGCATCTCCACTGCATATCATCCTCAGACAAGTGGTCAGGTTGAGGTATCAAATCGAGAAATTAAATCAATTCTCGAAAAAATAATGAATCTAAATAGAAAAGATTGGAGTTTGAGACTTGATGATACTCTATGGGCATATCGAACGGCGTATAAAACACCCATAGGGATATCTCCCTATAGATTTTTATTTGGTAAAACATGTCATTTGCTAGTTGAAATTGAACACAAAGCATACTGGACAATTAGGTAAATTAACATGAATTATAAAGATGGGGTTAAAAATCGTCGGCTCCAATTACAAGAGCTTGAAGAGATCTAGAATGATGCCTATGAAAATACAATAATTTACAAGGATAAAATCAAATTATTGCATAACAAAATGATCTTGAGGAAAAATTTTAAGGAAGGAGATAAAGTTCTACTCTATAATTCAAGATTAAAATTTTTTTCAGGCACACTCAAATCAAGATAGGAAGGACCATTTTTAGTGACTAAGGTTTTTGACTATGGTGCAATTGAAATCCAGAGTTTGAATTCGAATAAAATTTTTAAGGCCAATGGTCACCGTCTCAAGCCTTACTTTGATGGGCTTTCTATGAAGGTGATTTCACCAATTAAAGGTCACTAAGCGCTAAAACGTTATCAAACCAACGACGTTAAACAGCTGGGCTACTTGGGAGGCAAACCAAGCTCATTTAAGCATTTAGGTAGTTTAGTTTTAGTTAGCTAGAATAGGCTTATTATATGTGGTGATCTAAAAAAATGATTTGAAGCGATTCCAAACTTCATTTTCATCCAAACACATACCAAACATGTATAGTGAAGTGTTTATAATGGTTTAGGGGCATTGAAAATTTTTTCGGGACGAAAACTAAGTCAAAAACCAGGATTGCTGGTTGTCACGGACGTGACAGTACCCGTCACGACCGTGACGGATGGGAAATACATAAGACTGGTTCTTTTTGAAATGTGACGCTCGTGTCACGCCCGTGACGGGTTTCTGGGAGCCTTATGAAAGCTCTATTCTTCACATTTTCATTAAATTTTCTTCATTTAAACTCTCCCAAACGAATTCCCCTCAACCCTAAATCATCAACTCTTAGCCAAACTTTGTGATTCTTGTTTCTAATCTTCCTAAAATCATTATCTGCACTCGTTCCATACCATTTCCATCGTCGATTCATCACGAACAACTCCAAATCCATAAAAATTCGAACCTTAAACCCTAAATCCAAATTTTCCAATTCTCATTATTTAGCCTAATTTAATACTTTAATCTACTCCATTAGCTTAGGAGATCGACATCTAAGGCGTGATTAGGGTGATTTTGGGCTGTTGGATGTGTTTTGAAGATTTGATAGGTGAGGGTTTTGGAGTTTTTGGTTATAATTGAATTTTTGGGGTGATTGTTGGATTGTGGTTGCTTAGTACAAGTTGGATTGTGATTGAATTTTTGGGGTGATCGTTGGGACGATGAACATAGGAAAGAGGCAAAAGACTACCGCAACAAGTACTAGTAGAGCGCGTGCGGCTCGGGAAGCGTTTACATCTTACTCTAAACATGTAAACTTGAACGAGAGTCATGATCTTGACAGATATGAGGTTTTGAAGAAGAGATCGGTGATACAGACGAGATGGTTAAATGTGCAGGATTGCACGAGCGTGGGAGTTTGGGATGACATTTTGTGGATGGGTGAAAGACTTGGTTGGAAGGATTTCCTAACCAAGCAATGGAGGACGTACAAGCAACTAACACTTGAAGTGTTGAGTTCATTGAGTGTAGTAATTGAAGAGGTTCATTGGGATTCTACTGAGGATGATAGGAGTAAGATAAGCTTCCAACTCACGAATGTGAGGCGTGAGATGTCTCTTAAGGAGTTTGGAGAGGTGTATGGCTTCAAAAATGAAGGGGAGAAGGCTATAACGAAGAGGTTCCAGACTGTGACCATTTATTCATTATGGAGCAAAATGACTGGGGTCGAAAGGTTCTCCAAGTTGGCGAAGAGTACAAAAATCCTTAACCCGACGATTAGGACGATGCATTAGCATTTTTCCAATACTATTTGTGCTAATGGACAAAGTAGGTGAGCTATTTCGCAGACGGAGATGTTCTTATTTTCTGGATTATTAGAGGAGACGAGTGTGTATTCTACTGCCCTTGTGGCACGACATTTGGAGGCGGTGGCGACTATGAGTAAGGGTGTAATTGTTATAGGAGGTTTGATCACTCCTTTAGCTACTTATTTTAAAGTTAGCTTGAGTGAAGTAGATCTGGTGAAGAAGGGCACCTTTATGATGGGTTTAGATGATTTTGAAGGAAAGCATTTGTTTAAGAAAGTTGGCAAGGAGTATTTCTACTGTCCTAGGGGTTCGACGAAGTACTCGGACTTGATTAAAGTCCCCTATGAAGGGATGTACCCGAAGGTTGAGAAGAATTGGTTGTTTTCTCTAGATGGGGATAATGATGATGACGGTGATGATGAGATGGAGGATGTTAGTACACCAGCACATGAGGATGTGAGAGAGCCATCTCACGCTGCACATGCTCCTATATTTCACTATGATTGGTAGCTTGGCCATCTTATTCCACACGAGGGTCAGCATCCACCGGCTGATTTCTAGCCTCAGGAGCATTATGATTGGTGTGCTGGGATTCAGAGGATTGAGCATAAGCTACAGTGGTAGGGGAATGATTAATAGTGCAGTAGACTATTATATAGAGAGATGGAGATGTGATCACTCGGCAGGGTGAGTGCATCAACATGATAGATGAACGTACGCAGCGTTGGGCAGATCAGTAGGATTACTTCTTTGGACATTTTCCTGGAAGGACTTGGCCACCTCCTTCTCCACTGCAGTAGCTATTTCAGGATTATCTAGATTGTCTTAGTCATGCATTTCATGTATAGGTTCTAAGACTATGCACAACCTAGGCTTGGGGATGTTTTCTATCATGTTCTTTAGGTCGAGTCTGTCTTTAGATTGAGTCAGTTTATCTTGAATTAGTTTCTATGTTGAGTCAGTTCTATGTGTTCTTCTCTGTCATTTCTACCTTCCTATCAATATATGTACTTGCATCTTTATTAGTGAATTTGGCCCATTATAATTATTTGTGCATTGCCTATGCCAATGCATTTAATTGATTATAGAGTATGAAAAGAAAGATAAGTAAGTTTAATTGATTAACCAATGCATAAAAATTCTTTTATCCCTAATATTTAACTCTTAAATCATAAATTTACGAGGGATATTTTACATGATTTTTTTTAAGATAAAAACAAAAATAAAAAAACACAAGAAAGGAGAAAAGAGACCAACCTGATATTAAAAAACATAGATTCACATATTATTTTATAAACAATAGTTCATGCCATCAAATTTAGTAATTTTTCAATTTCTCTGGCATGTGATTTATCTTATGCTTAGTTTTATTCTCTCCATTCTAGATAAATAAATTTATATCTCTTTAGTTTCACTTTTATGATTACAATTGCTACATATGTTTTTGTAAAGTGATTTTATTGTTCTTGTTGGAAGGGAGAAATGTTTCTTTGCTTTTATATATGCAGATTATTTCTTTTGAGATATCTCAAGAGCAATATCCACTTTCACAAGAGGAGACAGTCAAGGAGATGGAAGTGAAGATGCAAAAATTATCATTAAAAGCATGATCAAGGTTGTTTTGAGATTCACCACAAGCTTGATTTTATAAGGCATCTTGTACTTTGTTTATTTTTATTGTATATTTTTCACATTGAGGACAATGCTTAACTTAGGCTTGGGGAGGTGGATGACTAGGTTCGTTTATTTTGTTTTGAGTCTTTTTTTTTTTTTTTTGGTTAAAATTTTTGCAAAATTGAAAAGAGAAAAAAAATTGGAAAGTCGTGAAAAAAGAAAGAAAGAAAGAAAAAACAAAACCATAGCTTAAGCATAATAAAAGAATGAGGATTATTTATTATGATCGTTACACTAATATATATAGCTTGAACATCATCTCTAACGAAGTTTACGTCCTAGCGAACGACATTCTATTATTTCCCTATGTAATGACTCTTTCATGTATGAAAAACGCTTTAATGGTGACTTGAATCGTAGATAGACATTTAAAAACCTCCATCTTCCTCTTTATGCCATCTATCACTATATCGATCGATTATAGGGGAGCGCGGTGTGAGTTTTTGAAAAACAAAAAAAAAACATTTTTGTTTACAAACTACCCGTCTTCTATGGTGACCCATATGCTATTTTTGGTTATTGGAGAATGTCATCAAATTGAAAAAAAAAAAAAAAAAAGAAAGCAAAAGAAAAAAATTGCAAAAGCAATTGAAAACAAGCAAAAAGCTTCAAAATACTATGTCCTTTACCTCGATAATCAAAATCACCATCTACGGCTAAAAGGGGGGCATGGTATTTAATAAAATGAGCTTGAAAAAAAGAAAGATACATAACTAGTAGGAAATCTAGATCTCCTTTGAGACTTTGATAGTTTTGAAAAAGAGCCACGTCGAACGCATTTCTGACTGTAAGAAGTATCGGGGATGGCATACAATGAATATTGAAAATGAGTTTCAAAAACATTTTGTCTTGTGACACCTTGGGAATATCTACAAGGGTGTGAAGGACCATATAAAGGGGATGATTTGAGAAGTA
Organism: Drosera spatulata; assembly: GCA_035668315.1. Classification (NCBI taxonomy): domain Eukaryota; kingdom Viridiplantae; phylum Streptophyta; class Magnoliopsida; order Caryophyllales; family Droseraceae; genus Drosera; species Drosera spatulata. The sequence goes on from JAOVYX010020023.1 coordinate 14,481, forward strand.
ATTTATGTTGTGTGAATTGAGATGATGGGTGAGTTTAGAATGTTTGGTTACTTCGACATATATTTAGTGTAAATGATCTATTGAATGTCTTACACTCTGATTACGTTATTGCTCAAGCTGTGGACATTTTTATTGTATCTTGTTTGATTGAGTCCTTTAACTTGCTCAAGGACGAGCAAAGGTTAGGCTTGGGAAAGTTTGATGAGTATGAAAGTACTCATATTTTTCTAAGTTAAGTTCTTTATTTTAGGTACATTTATGTCGTTACTTTATATTTTATGTTTTGTTTAGTTCTTCGAACATTGATACTATAGTTTGTTCATTTTTGTCATAGATTTTGTAATATCCTGAAAATTTCGCTATTTAAATATACGAAAAATACATACATAAAAATCATTATCTAAATATTTGTAAAGTACGTATGAATTTTCGTTATTTCAATATACGTAAAGTACGTATATTATGCACGTGCGAATAAATATAATGAACAAGAGACGTTATGATAGAGCGAATAAATATAGCGAACAAATAAACATCGTTATAATATTATAACGTAACGGATGACGATATATCGAACAAATAAATGTAATGAATAGATAACGTTATAACACACGAAGAAAAATAACGAATAAGTAACGTTAACATTATGTTCTAATATAACGTTATAACGTCAAGAATATTACGCGTTAAGGGTAATGGTTTTAATCCCATAAAGTTTATATTATTAATTAGAATACGATATTAATATTTTTGGTATAATTAAATCGATACAAATTAATTAACGAAAGATTAATATTACGAAACTAAGATAAATAATAGTCTGACGAAAATATAACGAGGGATCGAAAACCACTCACTTTCTTCCTTTCCCGCCACCTTCCTCACCAACTTCTATTCACCTTCTCCTCACCAAACCACCATGCACCCTCACTGACAACCTCACCAACTCCACCACGCATGCCATCACCAACACCTCACCCAACCACCACGCCATCATTATCCCTATCATCACCATCGACCATAATCACCATCGTTTTCATTCTTCGGCAAAACCGAAGCCGAACACCTTCATGCCACCACCACCCCGAGAACCACTACCATCTCCGGTCACCATCGGAACCACCACCACCGCTCTCCTCTCCTCTTCTTCATCACCATCATCGCACGCCATCATCCATCACCATCATCTTCCCTTCTCCGCGTTGACCTCGTCGAGCCGCCTTCAACTCGTCAAACCGCAAAAACCAGCGAGCCACCATCATCACCACCCTCTACACCCTTCAACCACCAACGACACAACATCATTCTCCCCAAACAGCACAAAAATAAACTAGGCAATAACGACAACCATGTAGCTCCCCTCTCCACTTTGCCTCATGCCACACAACTTCGCCACCATCAACTTCAGCGTTTCGGCGACGTTCTCTGGCCACCAACGGGTCCAGAGAGGTAGTGTTAGCTAGAAAGTGAAGGGAGTGAGGCTTGGTGCCTTGGGTTTCGAGCTTTGGATGCAAACAAACCTTAAAATACCTTAACAAGCTTTTCCAACCAACTTCCGGCCAACTTCAGGCCAAAGCCCGATGGGCAGCGATGACAAAGTGTGGCAAAGAAAAACGAAGTACTATGATGACATTGGGTGTCATGAGTGTCAAAGTTGGAATGTAAACAAGCCTTAAAACGCCTTACTGATGCTTTCCGACGACATTCCGGCCACTTTTCTGACCACCGACAGTGACGGCGACGGGGACAGAGTGGTGACGAAAGTCGGACAGCGAAGTGATGACCTTGAGTGTCAAAGGTTCTAAGGTTTCTAAAGGTTTCTTTAACCCTAAGTAAAATTAGGGTTAAACACGCTTCAAAGGTAACCTAGCCCCTCTCGATCCGTCTCGTTCTTAATATGTCATCAATATGATGTGTTATGATGATTATTATGAGAAGGGTACCGTCATGAGGGCGATGATATACTTGTTTGCTTGATTGATGTGTTGAGACGATAACGAAACTAAGGTTTCGATAATATATGCATGGGTGCATGCATTAGGTTAGGAGACACTATCTAATTCTAATAATGATCCTAAAATGTCATGAACGTACTTCTTTGAATATGTGTATCCTTAATATGAGATATGAGGAATTATACTTAATTACGGAATTTATACGATAACGAAACTAGGGTTTCCATAATATATGGGCATGGGCACATGTGGACGTAAAATAATGTTAATTACGATCCCTAATGCCATGGATGAACTTTGTTATATGTGTGCATGCTTCGTGTGGTGATACGATGAATTATATTTGATCACGAGGTTTATGTACTAAAAGAATACTAAATATACCATGGGGGGATCGGGTTGTAATAATAAATCTTGACATCAGGATCGAGACCGGGGATGATTGTTTTATATGTTTGATATATGATGTGGGGTATTGGGATTGAAATGAGCTAGAATGCACACCATTATAACATATATGTCCTATCAAAAAATAAATAGAAACGACCCCTAAATGCTTAAATAAAAAGGACATGAATATGCATGTCTTGGTTTCATTGTCTTAGTGATATGAAATAATGAAAAATGAATAAAACAATACATATGTGTCCTTGAGTCATGAAGGACAAGCATTGCGCATCCCTTTTTGGATCCATTATATCATTGGTCGTTTTTCTTGAAAATGTTGAGAAGGTCGAGCATGGCATCCCTTCCTAGGCCTGGTTTGACCAATGTTTACATCCTTTGAAATTGTCATGAAGAAGGTCGTACTTAGTGTCCCTTCGTAGATCCATTGGGATCATTCATTGTTTCTATAAATAAGCCTGGGTGGCTATTAAAACGTTATTCTTTGAGTCCTCGTCATGGCCGAGGAACTAGCTAGGAAGCGTTGGGCATCCCCCATCCTCTTAGCATGCATGCAACGGGTTGACGCTGTCGTGGCAGGGCCACGGGTGACTTTTTGCAGGGAGGCCCTTCTCAATGACGGTATTGCAAATCTCATTGAAAGCACACAAGAGGTGTGACTGATGTGTATGAAATCACACATAATTTCGTTATTCTAAACGTTTGTTTTTATTCCCTTTAAATTGTCTAAATTGCATTTTTAGTGTCGTTTTACCTTGGA